>CAKOAT010495154.1:279459-380691 GCA_932364175.1 Eruca vesicaria subsp. sativa
CGAATGTAGAACGATGTACGCTGAATTCCTCTCATCGGTTGAAAAAGGCGACTTCAAGATTCAACCTCCAAAGCAGAAGCCTAAATCCGGTAAGAGTTGGTCTAAGAACAAAGATAAGCGCGCGCAGCGAAAGTCCGGTGGTAAGAGCGGAGAGCAACGCCGTCCAGACGACAAACCTTCGGATGCCGCCGACAACGAAGCCTCCTCAGGAGACGAGGGACAACCAGCGAGCCGTCAACGTATTGAAGTGATTCGGTCTCAGCAACCTTTGTCATCTGATGACGAGCCCGAGTCAAGCGACCTGCGAAGCTTCCTGAAGCGAAAGGAGACGACATGCAGTGACGTCAACAGCAGAGACCTCCACCTCAAGCTCCAAGCCAACAAGTCGCGACGCCTGGAAACCAAGGAGCCTCCCTTGTCGGTCGACAAGCCTGTCACAGATCTGCGCGACAAACTCAACGCTAACCTAACCGATTTACGCGCGCGACTAAACCGTTCCAAATCAATGAATCAACGGCTAGAGCAGTCAACCTCGTCTCATACCTTGGATTCGTCAAAGACGAGCGGAGAGAACGCCCCAACGGATCTCCGCACATTCTTAGATACCAAACGAGTGGTCGCGAATCCACGGCTGAACGTCATCATGGGTGGATCACCTCCTTGTGGCGACTATGTCCGCTCCATCAAAGACTACCGGCGTCAAGCCGCGTCTTCGAGACGCTGGCCTACGAAGCCACCGAGTCACGCGCCGATCAGCTTTACCCACGAAGATTTGAACGGAATCCACCTGCCCCACAATGACCCTCTGCTAGTCGTCCTTGAGATCGGTAAGTATGATGTAACCAAAGTACTAGTCGACACAGGAAGCTCGGTTGACCTAATCTTCCGTGATACGCTTGAGAAGATGGGGGTAGATTTCGACGACGTTAAGTCATCTTCACGGACCTTAACCGGCTTCAACGGCTCATCGGAAACCATCCTAGGAACGATCCGTCTCCCAGTCCGAGCGTGCGGCGTTACTCGAGCGGTTAAATTCGCCGTGGTAAACACCAAAGCTCCTTATCACGTCATTCTCGGAACCCCATGGATACATTCAATGCAAGCAGTTCCATCAACCTACCACCAATGCATCAAGTTTCCCGGGGTAGACGGAACAATCAAGACCGTCCGCGGCGATCAGCAAGCCGCGCGAGACCTACTAATCGCCACGGTCAAGCTGCAACGTTCATCGTCCCTAGTCAACTCTGTCTCTCACCCGATCGCTCGAACCTTCCATCAGAAAGACGAGGTTCTGGAGATGCCTGTAGACGATTCTGATCCAAGTAAGACGGTGCGCGTCGGTGCACATCTAACCGACGATATGCAGCGAGGATTACTCGCATTCCTGAGGAAAAACGTGTTCACCTTCGCGTGGTCTGTCACGGACATGAAAGGAATCGATCCAGCAATAACCACTCACGAGCTCAACGTCGACCCCACTTTCAAGCCTATTCGCCAGAAAAGACGTAAGCTGGGCCCGGAAAGAGCAAAAGCAGTGAACGAGGAAGTCGAACGACTACTCGGAGCTGGTTCAATCGCAGAAGTTCGTTACCCGGAATGGCTAGCGAATCCTGTGGTGGTCAAGAAAAAGAACGGGAAATGGCGCGTGTGCGTCGACTTCACCGATCTTAACAAAGCTTGCCCGAAGGATAGTTACCCATTACCCAGCATCGACCGTCTCGTAGAATCAACCGCAGGAAATGAGATGCTCACCTTCATGGATGCGTTCTCGGGCTACAACCAGATCATGATGCACCCCGATGATCGCGAGAAGACAGCGTTCATCACAGACCGAGGAACATACTGTTATAAAGTCATGCCATTCGGGTTGAAGAATGCCGGTGCTACCTATCAGCGACTCGTCAACCGCATGTTCGCCGATAAACTCGGTAGCACCATGGAAGTTTATATCGACGATATGCTCGTCAAGTCGCTTCATGCCAAAGATCACCTTAACCATTTACGCGATTGCTTCGAAACGCTAAACAAGTATGGGATGAAGCTGAACCCAGCTAAGTGTACGTTTGGAGTCTCTTCCGGCGAGTTTCTAGGCTACATCGTTACCCAACGAGGGATTGAAGCCAACCCGAAGCAAATATCAGCTGTGCTCGATCTCCCAAGCCCTAAGAACAGCCGCGAAGTCCAGCGGCTAACTGGTCGCATCGCCGCTCTTAACCGTTTCATTTCTAGATCAACCGATAAATGTCTCCCTTTCTATGATCTTCTCCGTGGAAACAAGAAATTCGTTTGGGACGATAAGTGCGAGGAAGCCTTCTCCCAGCTCAAGAAGTACCTCACTACCCCTCCAGTCCTCGCAAAGCCAAACGAAGGAGACGTCCTCTCGCTCTACATCGCCGTCTCTAGCGCAGCGGTTAGTAGCGTCCTCATCAAGGAGGACAGAGGCGAACAGAAGCCGATCTTCTACACGAGCAGGCGCATGACTGGTCCAGAAACTCGGTATCCAGCTCTTGAGAAGATGGCTCTCGCTGTGGTAGAAGCAGCCAGAAAGCTTCGACCCTACTTTCAATCACACTCGGTTGAGGTGCTGACCGATCAGCCCCTCCGAACTGTCCTACAGAATACGAATCGCGCCGGTCGACTAACCAAGTGGGCCGTAGAACTTGGAGAGCTCGACATAACGTATAAAAATCGCACAGCCCTCAAACCTCAGGTCTTGGCTGACTTCATTGTCGAGCTGGCACCCGAACTAGAACAGGACATCCAGCTCCCGAGTCAGAATTGGATACTACATGTAGACGGCTCCTCGACGAACAAGGGTTCAGGCGCGGGTGTTCAACTCCAATCCCCAACTGGTGAACTGATACGACAATCGTTTAGCTTTGACTTCCCAGCGTCAAACAACGAAGCTGAGTACGAGTCATTGATAGCCGGCCTACGTTTAGCCAAGGCAGTCAAAGCAAAGCGAGTAAGCGCATATTGTGATTCTCAACTCGTCGCTGGTCAGTACAACGGAGATTATGATACCCGCAACGATCGAATGGACGCATACCTCCGTATCGTTCAAGAGTTAGCAAAGGAGTTCTAATTCTTCGAGCTCACCAAGGTACCCCGCGGTGAAAACGTTTGTGCAGATGCACTCGCCGCCCTCGGAAGCAAACTACGCGACCAAATGGAGCGAACTATTCCGATACATCGCATCGACGAACCAAGCATCAACGTTTCTGAGGAGACAGCCACCCTCGTTGCCCCCATCAGCGACACAACAATGACTGAGACCGATCAGCAGACCATCGACTGGCGCTTGGAGTTTATCAACTACCTCTCGCACGGCACACTGCCAACCGAGAAGTGGGAGGCTAGACGACTAAAACGACGCAGCGCACATTATGCCGTCATGAATGACGAACTTTTCAGATACAACGCATGCGGGGTCCTCCTCAAATGCATTCACGGCGATGAGATCCGACGTGCGATGGCCGAAACCCACGACGGTGCTGGAGGAAACCATTCCGGAGGACGAGCCCTAGCCTTAAAGATAAGAAACGCAGGAATCTTTTGGCCGACTATGAACACAGATTGTGAATCCTATTCTCGTCAATGTGAGAAATGCAAGAGACATGCCCCTATTATACATTGTCCAACGGAAGTATTACAAACTTCTACCGCTCCTTACCCGTTCATGCGCTGGGCTATGGATATTATTGGCCCCATGGTTTCTTCCCGTCAACGCCGCTTTGTCTTAGTCCTTACGGATTATTTCACCAAATGGATCGAGGCAGAAGCCTTCCCTCAGGTGACTGACAAGGAAGTACGTGGTTTCGTCTGGAAGAACATCATCTGCCGCTACGGTCTCCCGTATGAAATTGTAACCGACAACGGTTCGCAGTTCATGTCTGGGAATTTCAAGGACTTTTGCGGCAAATGGAACATCCGCCTGAGCCCCTCCACACCCAGATATCCGCAAGGAAACGGTCAAGCCGAGTCCTCTAACAAGCTCATCGTAGATGGCATCAAGAAGCGTCTGGACCTTAAGAAAGGACACTNTACGGTCTCCCGTATGAAATTGTAACCGACAACGGTTCGCAGTTCATGTCTGGGAATTTCAAGGACTTTTGCGGCAAATGGAACATCCGCCTGAGCCCCTCCACACCCAGATATCCGCAAGGAAACGGTCAAGCCGAGTCCTCTAACAAGCTCATCGTAGATGGCATCAAGAAGCGTCTGGACCTTAAGAAAGGACACTGGGCTGACGAACTAGACGGTGTCCTATGGAGCCATCGCACGACCCCAAGGGGAGCGACTAAATCAACCCCCTTTTCTCTTGCATACGGCGTCGAAGCCATGGCCCCAGCTGAAGTGAACGTTTCTAGCCTCCGACGTTCTCAAATGCCGCAACACATCGAGCTAAATGAAGACATGCTCCTCAATGCGCTCGACGAACTGGAGGAACGTCGTGATCAAGCATTGCTCCGAATCCAGAACTACCAACACCAGATTGAGAGCTATTACAACAAGCGAGTCAAAGCAAGACCACTCGCACTTGGTGACCTTGTACTCCGCAAGGTATTCGAGAACACCAAGGAGATCAATGCCGGCAAGCTAGGCGCACGATGGGAAGGACCATACAAAATTATCAAAGTCATCAAACCAGGCGTCTACCGACTTCAAACTTCACACGGTGAAGACGTCCCAAGGGCATGGAACTCCGCACATCTTCGCCACTACTATTCGTAGGCCAGTCGGCTAATCCCCCCTTTCTAGCTCACAAAAAAAAAAAAAAAAAAAAAAAAAAAAAAAAAAAAAATCGAGTAGATGCACCCTAGCTGTCACTTCTACTCGCCCGAGTAAATGCGCCCTAAAGCAGCCACTTTTTCTCGGGAAAACTGAACTACGAACGGCTTGATCCTCTTTGGAGGTACGTAGGTAGCCTTAATCGGTCCAGCTGTAACAACAACCAAAAACAAACGAGTAGATGCACCCTAGTTGTCACTTCTACTCGCCCGAGTAAATGAGCCTTAAAACAGCCACTTTTGCTCGGGTAAATCGAACTACGAATGGCTTGATCCTCTTTCGAGGTACGTAGGCAGCCCTAATCAGGCGCAGCCGTAACAACACCAAAGTCAAAACTTTGTAACGACCAAACGCGGTCAAGGCGATATCCACATTCTCGTCCGCAGATGAGGACACAGATACTCGCACCCACGAATCAGTCATGTCCTGATCAGACACTTGGTTGAGGGATTCAAAGTCACATCCCACTAGGATCGACATGCGAGAGAAATCCGGACCGCTATCTGAGTAAACGAATGAACGTTTTGGCCGACTAAATTCGTTAAGTCACCGACTAGCCGGTGTGGAACCTTTCTTTCAGGAATATATGTGTAAATAGCCGGAGAATTTGGGATGACTCTCAAACATTTAACCGTATTTTACCACTCAAAACAAAAGTCTTACAAGGAGAAGGAAGGACCCCAGCGGGACCTTAAAATACAAAAAAAATCCTAAGAGTAAATAGAAAATACAACAAGATGGTTACAAGAGGCGATCAAATCGCGTTCTCCTTCAAGCCGGAAGGATCGCCAGTGACGGTAGCAACCAGCTCGCTTTCTGATCCCTTCGCGACTTCGCCATCTCCCACGGCAGCAAGACTCTCCACAAAGTCAGCTAATGATGCCGGCTCTTCTCCATCAACCTGAACCGGAGAAGCAAGTTTCTCAACAAGGCCCGACTCCTCCTCCCCTGTCGACGGCACTTCTCCACCTTCAGGTAACTCCTTACGCTCCACCTGAGTCGGAGAAGCAGACTTCTCAACAATGTTCGGCTCCTCATTCTCCCCTTCCTTTCGAGATGGAATCGCATCGGGTGGAACCTCTTGCGACTGACCGGTTGACTCGTTCCCAAGAGCTTCGCACGATGTCCGGAGTTGTGAAGTCGTCTCCGATCTAACTAAGTCATCATTTGACCCGTACGGGTCGAGCATAGCAACAAACTCCTCATTCACGAACCTGGAAGGGAGAATCAACGGCGAGAGAACAAAATCGGCATCAGACAGAGGAGTCACCTTCAGCTTAGCGACATTGGCTTCGTGCTCCATCTCTTGGGCGCCGAAGACGTCGATCAGTTCCTGCGTGATTCCCACCTTTTCTTCCTGGATCATCTCGAGGCACTTCTTCGTCCCAGAAGCCTGATCCAGCAGACTTTGCTCCTGATCAAAATGGCTGCGACGCTCAAGATAAACCCGCAAACGATCGATGCAACGGTTAACCTTGTCGGTCATAGCCGCCTCAACACGCACCCTCTCGCGCGTAACCTCCAGACTTCGAGATTCCCGTAAGCGTTTCCTTTCATCAACCAGCTTCTGTGTCACCGCATCTCTTTTGGCTAGAAGCTCGGCCTTCTCCTGCTCCAGTGCAGCATTGGCTTTCTCGAGACTCGCTTTCTCTCGCGTAAGCAGCTTCTTCGCCGCACGATCAGCTTTGAGTATTTTCTCAAAGCCTACAAACTTCTCACGGAGTATCTCCTTCTCCCTCTTGTTGTCGGCCTTCATCTGCTCGATAGTGCCGAGTCTCGTGCGGGCAAGTCCTTCCGCATTACCAAGAAGGGTCATCGTTTGCTTCAACGTCCTATCGTACTTCTCAACGAGCACGTTCATACTTCCATCAGCCTGAAAGCGAGCAAATAAAAAAAATCAGTTCTAAGGAAGAAAAGAGATGCTGCTGCAACAACCCAACCATCAATCAAAAAATTTACCCGTCTGTGTTGAAGAGCGGCTTCTGCGTAATCTTCTTTAAAAAAGAGATCTCCAACAGGAGGCAGATCAACCGGACCGCCTCGAATTTGACGAGTAAGCTCTGCGCATGGACCCGGGTTATGAATCAAAGGAGTCCTCTCGTCATATGAGAAGCTCACGCGATCCGCGAACTCGATCCAAGGTCTCTTGCCAAGCGAACCTTCTGATAGGCTCCTCCGAGAGGGAGACTTCCTCTTCGAAGGAACATCAGTTGGGAGAGGCTCGGTCGATTGGTTGCGCGCTTCAGTCCCGTCACCACCGGCGTCAATCGCCCCCGTAGTATCCGCCGAAAGAGGTTTGGGACTTAGAGATTTCGATGCCTCCTTAGCAATCTTCCTCCTCTTTTTCTTCGGACCTCCCTCTGAACCCTTCTCCTTAGGATCTCCATCGGCAGAACCGTCACGCGGCTCTTTCTCCCTCTCCCTTGTCTCCAGACTGTCAGCACGCCCTTCGGAAGGATTAACCTCAGCCGACGACCCTATTTCCTTCGTCACGGGGCTCTTCCGCTTCTTCTTCTTCTTCTTCTTCTCTTCAGGAGCCGGAGGATCAACTTCAGACTGAATGTTTTGACTTGGATCGGGTTGTGGAGCAACTTCAGCGTTGTCATCACCAGCCGGAACGACCCTAGAAGTCGTCCTCTTCAGCAACTGGAGTTTCCCCTTAAGCAAAGTGCTCAAATCCGGTCTTCCTGACATCTCCCTCGCTTGCTTGAGCAGTTTCTGTTGTTTCCGGGTAAACAGAGACAATCGAGACTTTCGTGCCGAGATTATCAACGGTTGCCTCGATTCCCAATCAACTGTGAAAACAGAGAGAAAAAGACAACCGTCATTCTATTAGCTGGGACCTAAAGTTGGACACACAAAAGAAACCTTTACCTCTCTATATGCGAGCCTGTTGTCGACGAATCCACTCACGACTCAGATCCGGCCAATTCAGATGACTTTGGGTTGCAATGGCTTGTGCGATCTCGAAGAAATTTTCCGGGTACGCGATCGTATTCGGATGACGACCTGCAAAAGTAAAAGGCAAGGTCAGAAAACCGACGAACGTAGTAAACAACACGGTGTGCGTTCTCTACCAATTTCTTTGTTCCATAGCACAGGGAAGTCGTCTTCAATGGCTTCCGCAAACGCATACTTATCGGCTTTGACGTAGAAGTACGAACGCTGCCAGTTCGGCATCTTGCGGGGCTGACCGGTCAACACGTTATAACTTGGGCGCATCTTAACGGAGAACAAACCTCCCCTCTCCGCCTTCGTAGAAGTCAACTCTTCGAACACTCTCACGCTCATGGGAACATCTATCTCCGCAGCTAACACCATCAACATAACAGCGTTCCGAATTGAGCCTATCTTCAGCTGGCTGATTGCTACTCCCCGCCTCCTCGCATATGCCGAGATCAAACGCGGAATTGGGAACCAAAGCTTCGAGTCGTCCTCGAAATATGACTCATAGACACATTGGAAGCCGATTGGAGGCGACCAAGGCCTCTGCTCCTGGGTGGGAATCGCGTAAGTCACGCCGGCTCCTCTGCAAGACTGCAGAATGCTTCTTACGGTTGAGTGATTAGATCGAGTCCCGAAGACGTTCTCCCAACGTTGGCCTTCTGCCCAAGGATCCCGCGCCGACTCCGGAGGAAGAGCGTTTAGCTCCTCGAAGGTGCCATCGAGACGAAGAATGGTCGGCTTGCATTCGATCAAATCGAATCTGACGATTCGATGCCTTAACCATAAAGCTCGGGGGCTCTGATCCGGCAACGCCGTATCCTCACCATCCTCGTCGGAACTCGAATCTTCGGCACCCTCCTGATCGGACTCGTTACCCGAGCGACTAGAATCTCCCTCATCACTCTCTTTTTCGCCGGCTAAATCGCCCTCCTCTCGCTCAGACCCGCTAGCCGCGCGACTAGAATCCCCTTCTCCTTCAGCGGCTGAATCATTCTCCTCACTCGCTAAATCTGTGGCCGAGTCTCTGTGCGGCTCGAGCCTCTCCCTACGCAAAGCGTCGCGATGAATCAAACTGAATTCTTCTATTGGACTTCCATTCGCCGTAACATCATCGGCTTGACCGGTGGCGCAGGCGATCCCTTTGCCTTTTTCCTCACGAGATAATCGCCCCGACGAAGCCATAACCCGAAGCAGAATACTTAGAGAGAGAAAGCTAAAAGTAGAGAGAAGGGAGAGAAGAAAGTACCTGAGTTTGCAGAGAAGAATAATGAAAGAAGGAGAGAATCTACCTATTTATAGCAAAGTCCTGAGGCACGATTCTCTAAGTACAATTAATGCATTTAAACGGGCCTAAATAAGCCCATTAACTGCAGAAACCCAGAAGATTATCCAAGATCTATTAATCCTTAACCTAATTCAGTTTGGTTAAGCCCTTAAAACCGGTTTACTCAAACCGAGATTAAACCAGATCTAAACCGAGCAGCGACCGAGATTGACCAGAAGACGGTTGGGAGCTGAACGTGCTTCTCAACTCGGATGATCTACTCAAACTAAGTGTTACTCCGCGAGTAATGACTTAATTAGTTTGTTAGACGACTTGAGATGTGACGTCTTTATGAGACAAAAGGAGACACACTAGCCGCGAGACTAGACGCGCTCAAGGTGTCGCCTAAACACACTCTCACAGGCATCAACTCAGTCATGCTACTAAACAAGCTCAAGATGTCGCCTAAGTACGCTCTCGGTCGACTTTCTGGTCGCGAGACTAGATACGCCCGAGGTACCGCCTAGACGTGCTTGTAACCAACGTTCTAGTCGCGAGACTAGATACGCCCGAAGCGTCGCCTAAAACCGCTCTCACAGGCACCAATTCAGTCATGCTACTAAATGAGCCCGAACCATTTACGCGACGATGGAGGACGTCCTAGTCGCGCGACTAGACCTGCCCGGGGTGTCGCCCAAACGTGCTCATAATCGTCGTTCTACCCGCGAGACTAGACGTGCTCAAGATGTCGCCTAAGTACGCTCTTGATCGACATTCTAGTCGCGAGACTAGACACGCCCGAGGTGTCGCCTAGATGTGCTCATGATCGACATTCTAGTCGCGAGACTAAACATGCTCGAAGTGCCGCCTAAAACGCGCTTGTGATCGACACTCTAGTCGCGCCTAAACATGCTCGAAGTGCCGCCTAAACACGCATGTGATCGACACCCTAGCTGCAAGACTAGACAAGTCAGAAGCGTCGTCTAAATGAGTATCCTTGCAAGTTTCCCCATTTGATCAAACCTGACCACAAATTCACTTAGAGTCCTACGGACTCACAAGTGAACTGGGGGGACTTATTGTAGGAGGTGGGTTATACCCCTCCACAAGGCCCATCAAATGAAGAAACTTAGCCCAACATGACAGTATACTCGGCCCATCGGGTAACACCAAAACGACTCGGCATGAGACGCGTCTAGTAGCGCGACTAAACATGTTCTAAAAGAGTCGGCGGAGGTACGATTTACCCGGACTACTAAATGGGCCTAGCGATAACAAGGCCCAACAAGGCTCGGGTAAATTAGGGCGAACACGAAGATTGGATCTATAAAAGGAGAGAGGCAGCAAAGGAAAAAGGGGATCCGGAATTAGACATACTCACTTGGCGGCTAGATCTAGGGTTTCTTAGCGACTAGGTGGTTAGATCTAGGGTTTACTCACCTTCCCGTTTACTCACCTTACCGTTTACCCGCCATCCCGTTTACTCACCATCTTGTATTTTCGGCTAGTCCGTCTCTTGTTTACTCGCCTCTTTGTAACTCCTTGTTCGGATCTAATAAAACGTCTTTGTTCACCCTCATCTCTCTCTTTATATTGTTCAAACCATTTTCACCTCAAACACTTCTTCTCCCTAAACAACAAAAAAAACGTTTCAACAAAACTTGAATCCATGTTTCTGGGTCACTGTTGTAATTGAAAAATGGAAAATTTCTACTTTGGGGACATGAGGTTGCACGAGATATCAATTGAGAGAGATGGAGAGACAGAGAGGTTGAGAGAGACGGATGTTGGACATGGGTTTTACCCCCAACAAGGTCCATTAAGACAATGAATTAGCCCATCTCACTAGGAAACCCTAGTTCTCACATTCCTATAAGTAAGGAGCTACCTCCTTATTAGAAAGGATTCTTTTCTCATTTTTATACTATGAATACTTCTTAGGGATTTATAGATTCACTTTACATTTGTATTCACTGATTGTAATGAATCTTCATATCAATAAATCTCTTTGATGTTCTATTCTCATTCGATTTCTTTGTTGATTTCTCCTAAACCTCAAGGATTTAAGAATCCAATTCTTAAATCTTTTATTGTTATGATTCTACAAAAAACACCATTTTTGGATCAAACAACGGAGATTGGGATACATGGCGACTGAGAGAGATATAGACTGGAGAGTTAGAGAGAAGGCGTTCAAGAGAGAAAAAAGATTGGGGAGATAGAGATTCGAGAGGTAGAGAGAAAAAAAGGTTGGAGAGATTGAGAGAAAAGCTCTTGATATCCTCACCATTGGATAAGATTTCATTGATGGTAGAGATTAAAAGTTGGTTATCCTCACCAACATATATCAACCAATGAAAAATAAGATAGATAGAATAGAAGGGAAAAGCGTTGGTCCATCGGAATTAATCATATCTAACGGACCAAAATGATTAGCCACTGTATTTGGTTTGTCTTATTTTTCTGTATTGATTTTTTTTAATAATATTTAATAAAGTAAAATGATATGTTTAACCACCACAAGAATATTGTAGTTTATAATTCAAGTTTAAAGTTTTAGAAATTAAAAAATTGGGAGTAAAATTAGGTTACATTTTATATTAAACTGTATTTTGATATAAAGTTTAAGAGTTTAAAATTTAGATTTTATAATTATATTTTAATTTTGGATGTGTGGTTTAAATATGAAGGATAGAGTTTAGGGTGCACAACTTAGTGAGTTTAGGGTTTGGAATATAGTACTTAGGGATTGGATTTAAAATTTAAGATTAGACTAACATTAAGGTTAAAGATAATAAAAATTTTGGGGTATAACATATATACGTCTATAGTTTAGGGTTTGATGTTTAGATTAAATATTTGAAATTGAAATTTCTAAAATATTAAAATTTGAAACTAAACTTAAGATTTGAAATCAACATAAGAAAATATTTAAGTTTTAGGGTTTGATTTATAGTTTAGGGTTTAGAGTTTTTGGAGAGTTGAGAAATAAAACAAAGTAAGAGAGAAAGTAAAATTAGGATGAGAGGGAAAATTAATTATATTCCCGCCTTATTTATGCATAGCGTTTCAAATTAATATTTGCTGTTAAACATAAACGTCACGTAATCTATTATAGCATGTCCAAATATATCACTCTTACATAGCGTTTCAAAAAATATAAACGCTATCTAAAACTAAAGGATATACCAACCATAGCATAAGAGAAAAAAACGTTATACTGGACTACTATCGAAACTCATTTTTCTTGTAGTGAGTGACATGTGTTAGGGTGTTAACACTAGACGTGTAAAGCTGAATAAACAAGGTCTTGTAAAGATTATTTAAAGAAGATTTGAATAAAGCTATTGGTGTTTTGTCTCTTGATTTACCTTCTGCACTATCTTATTGTGGTGTCATCTTTGCAATTAAAAAGACAACCTCTTTCAGTATAACATTTCATTAAGTCAACTGAACTTGTGTGCCCTGTTAGAGGAGATATTAAAGAAAGACCCACTTGTCCCATTACTTTGTCCCATTACTGCTAAGAATTTGATCATACATCAATAATACAAGCAGCTATTTAGAAGTAAGCCCACAAAAAGTGAAGGAAAAACCTAAAGTTTGTGCAAAGAACTTGTTTTGAAATGAAGAAGAAACAAAACAAAACAAAATATATATACTTTTCAGTGGATACAAAATTAAGATACTTTCAGACAATCACAGAACACTAGAAGATACCAACAACATAATAACATGTTCTCTATCCCTCTCACTCTTGATCTTATAAAATCAGGCGGGCATCGTAGTAGAATGTGATTACAGCTACATCTTTTTCATGACCATCATCCTCAAATTGTGTTGAGTTTCGGCTCCCACAAAAGCTGAAACTGTTGTTGCAAGAATAAGAGAGAAATAGTTTCGAAGAAACGGACGAAGTAGAATAAGAGTGGAAAGATACTTTCAGACAAAGGTCAGACTATTGTTGACAACAAAGGACATGTTACTTTGGAATCACGAAGGAGAGACGACATCATCTTTTTCATGATCATCATCCTCGAGGTTTCTGTATTTGTAAAGCCAAGAACACACAAGGAAATAGCCGAGATTCAAGACTCCTCCAATGACTAACACCCAGTATACATTGTCAACTCTTCCATGATTTATGTCATCTGGTAACCACGAACTGGTCCTCTGAATCAAATCAATCAGAGCAGTGCTTGTGTAAAAGCATATCCCAATCACCACCGATGTAATCGACGTTGCGGTGCTCCTCATAGACTCTGGGAACTCTTGATAGCACAGAGCCACATTCCCTGGGAAATGGAAAGCCTCTCCTGCAAACAAAAGAAAGAAACCAAGAACATGATCATTATTTTATTTCATTTAAAGTTGGTAGATTTGTCTGAAAATCAGTTCCTTACCGATTCCTACTATGACTAGAGGAGGGAATAGCCATAAGACAGACATGTCAGCTATAGAAGATGATTCTAGGAAATGACCATTCTCTACTATCTTCAATCGCTTTGCTTCAACTATGGCAGTCACAGCCATGCTTAGAATGTTGAAAACATGGCCTATCCCAACTCGTTGGAGCGGTGTGAGAAACTTCCCCGTAAGCTTTTGGTAAAATGGGTAGAGAAACCGATCGTTGACTACGATAAATAGGCAAGTGGAGAGAAGTGTTACGACTTGGAGAGAGCCTGCAGGGATTTTAAAGTTAGGACCAAGGCTCCGGTCCATCACTAGACCTTGAAGAACTGTTAAGCTTAGCTGCATGGCGATTGGGGTGCTCAAGAATATGGTGGCTAACGCAAGAGGGATGATTCTAATGACTGCTTTGAAATCTTCCACTTGTTGGACGCTGCATATTCTCCATGGATTTTGAACTGTGCCATCTCGTTTAACCTCGTGTTCTTCTTTTAACGCTGCACGGTTAAAGAACCTGCGTTGGTGTTTCAGAAAAATAATCATTAGAATTGCCTCTCAATGATACAATGAAACCAGAGGTCATTAGCTCAACTAGGAAGGACCACTATTGTCTCAGAGGTTCAAAAGTTTGAGTGACCGCTGGGACGAAACTAATATTACATGTTGTGGTTTTTTCGGGTTTGGGAGATTACGGACTTCCAACCCCAAACCTCCTAATATTAAAAATAATGATACAATGAAACTACGGTTCTGAAGCTGGTTTGTTACCTCAAACTCTTTGTGGGCATTGCGAGTGATTCACTGTGGTAGTCCTTTTCGTTGGTGGAAACAACAGCTTTTCTTTTGAGTACCGCGGCGAAAATGACGCGAAGTAGACTTGTGAAGGGACTTCCTAAGGGCTTGTCATGCTTGTAGAATCTTCTCCCCAAGATGAAAACCAAAAAGCTGAAGAAATTAGCAGCTACGCACAGACCAAACCCAAAGGTCCAGCTGATGTTGTCTTCAGAGTACACAATAGCAGTTGCACTTATAGCTCCGGCTAGATACGTTGTGAAGAAAAACCAGTTGAAAAAGCTGCCTTGGTCTTTAGTTTTTTCATACTGGTTCGCACCAGCAGTTGCTAAAGTGAACCGTGTCCCACCTGTTCCTATAGAGGCTAGAGTTATGGCCGTATAAAGGACACCTAGCTGGATTTTCGAAGGTGATTGGCATAGGGTTGACGCTGTCTCACAGGGGTTGGGTCTCAAAGAGTCAAGCGCAGCTGTTAGAGTCAACAGAGCTACGCCCATAAGGGAAATGAAAGCAGAAACTGAGATAACAGGGATGGTTCCAAAGAAAGAGTCAGCAGCAATGGCTCCAAGGGCTGGAACCATACAGATACAGCCACTTACGATGTTGGCAATTTGAGCTGCTGCGATGCTCTTCACGTTGAATTCCTCAATCAGGTAGACGATCAAGTTTAGTAACCAACCCCACGCAGCTATTGTCAGGCCTAACAACGTAGCTGCACCATATAAACATATATTATAGCTTCAGGCTCTTTGTTCTAAAGCTCTAATGTTTATGTTCGCTATGAGGAAAAATAGAATCTCTCACCTATCATGAACGGGAAGGTGATCCAACCTCCACCATGGCGTTTGGTGCTTGAATCTTCAGACATTTGTGTTTCTGCATCACCAGCCATGTCTCTAAATCAAGTAGAGATCTTTTAACTTTGTTTCTGTTAAGAATGGTATTAAATGCTGGAAGATATATATAAGCAATGATACAACAACGATAATGCTTAAAGAAAATGACTTTGGATGGTCACGATATTTTATTCTCCACGCGCAGCAGCCTCCAACAAGAAACGTTAAAGAAGTATAAAAACGCTTTGATGTGAGGTGATCCATCACTCTCAGCTTCGAACAGCCTGTGTGAAGACAACATTTTCTATCCTAATCTAAACATGTAGTAAGTCAGCTCTAAATTGTCTTGTAAAGGATATTGCTAAATAAATACCCATTTGCCAAATTGTTGCCAATCATTTGACCAAACTTGCTTCAATAATGCAAGCAGCTACCTAGAGACAAGATCATAAAAAAAAAAAAAAATCTATTAAAGGTCCTTGAATGTGAATGGACCATTAGTCAATCATGATGGCACCTACTAATTTTGAGAATAGGAAACTCCAGGCTTGATGAGAATATTACAGAACTCTATACTATATTTCTTAATTGTCCTTGTATTTAAAGTAAGAAAAGTGTGAAGAAATGATTTCATAGCTGGAGTACTTTACATCAGAGCTACATGCACTCACTAGCAGTAATACAAACATTAAACAAAGAAATACGATTACACATGTAAAAAAGTACATGAATAAAAGAACAAGCAAAGATACTAATTAAGGGGTAACGATTCGGATGGATATTTGGTAAATACCGGCCAGCTATTCGGTTTGCTGCTCATCTAAGCATATGTTGGATTGAGTGCAAGGGCTTCCCTGTAGATCATCTCTTTAATCTGTTCCTCGTCTAGAGGTTGTTGTTCAAAGTCGAAAGAGAATGGCTTAAGACATATTGGCTCATCATTTGGGTCGTGCAATTTGGCAAGGTACGGATGATTCAGAGCTTCTTCAACTGCACACAACAACAAAAAAAGGATAAGATGTTTTGAAGATAAGAAAGCAACAGAGAAAACTTGTAACACTTACCAGTGATTCTTTTGTTGGGGTCAAACGTCAACATTCTGTCAACTAGATCAATAGCTACTGGGTTAACATGAGAGAAGAGTTTAGTTAACGGCTGGCGAGGGAAGTTAGGAAGTTGCCGGATGTATCTTTTGGCATCCTCGTTGTGTGTAAACCCGAGATCTGATTCTGTCGGTGTGCCAAGCAACTGCACATTCATATTTACATAATTACAAAACAGGCCAAATCTTGAATCCCATGCTAAAAGAAGAATGTGTGTGTTTGCTCTTATTACCTCTGTCAATAAACGCATCTGATGGACATGGTCTTTACCAGGGAACAAAGGCTTTCTGTTCATGAGCTCCATAAAGATACAACCAACAGACCAAACATCAATAGCAGCTGTGTAATCTGAGGAGTTCAACAGAAGCTCGGGCGCTCTGTACCATCTGGTAACAACATACTCGGTCATAAACTCGTTCTCAGAAGTCGGTCTAGCAAGACCGAAGTCACAGATCTTAAGATCGCAGTTGGCGTTCAGCAGAAGATTACTAGGCTTTAGATCCCTGTGAATAACTTTAGCCGAGTGGATGTACTTGAGCCCTCGAAGAAGCTGGTACAAGAAGTACTGTGTTTCAAGAAGAAGTGTGACATACATGTCAGTTTCATATGGAAACAAATTAAAGAATAGTTTTTTTTTTAATTATTATTACCTGACAGTGTTCCTCAGACAAACCCTGGTTGGATCTGATGATCTGATGAAGATCAGTGTCCATTAACTCAGTGGCAATATAAACATCACTGAACTGTCTTCTAAGTGGTGGAGGAACCACATCTCTTATAGCTATGATCTGTAAAATTAACAAAAGAAATAATTAATTAAATTCTGGAGATAGTAATTAATCAAAGAAAGAAAGAAAGAGACAAACGTTTTCGTGATCGAGATGACGAAGAAGCTTGATCTCGCGAAGGGTACGCTTGGCGTCCATGTGATTATCAAAGGCGTTGGCTATCTTCTTCATGGCAACTAGCTCGTTCGTCTCCGAATCCAAAACAGAGCTTTCCACCAATCCCAAACAGAAACAAAAAAAAATCAAAACTCCCATCTCCACAAATAAGAAGAAGAAGAAAAGATGAGCGAACATACCAGACGATTCCGTATGCGCCTCGACCGATCGGTACAATAGGAGGACGATACTTGGATGTGATCTCAAATAAGCTACCGAAGATATCGTAACTTATGAACTGTCCTCCGTGCGTTTGCACCGCCGGAAAATCCGGATATTGGCCCCCGGCGTTGTTCATCTCTCACGCGCTTAGTCAACTTCGAGCTTGACTTTTTTTGTGCTTTGAGGTGGTAGTGAATCTGAAGGTCTTGTGTGACGACTCGCTTATATATAATATATTACAGTTTAGATGAAAGAGACTGAGATGAGTTTTCGCGGTAATTGCGAGGAAGAACAAGTGAGAAGAGGGGAGACACGGGGAGATGGAAAGATCGTGTGGCTGTGATTTGAGCCGCCTCACATCGGTGGTTGTTATTTGGTTTTGACTTCGTCAACGCTCTTCCTCCCAACGTCCTTTACAGTTCTATCTCTCTGCCCAGAGTTGTTTTTCTATTATTTTTCTCTTGCTTTTTATATTCTTCTATTAGATGGCTTTCTAAAGCATTTGTAAACGTGGGCGTTCAATAATTTGTCAATTTCATATAGTATGTGAGTAGGTTGGTTATACCATAACCACATAAATATTTTCTCATATTCGTTCAGAGACTAACATGCGTATACTACTATTATTTGTGTTATATTTTACGCTTATTTCATTTCGAGATTATCAAAAATTAATTTGTTTTTCCACAAATCGAACATTAATATCACGTGTGGTTTATGAAAACTAATCAATTTACTAACATATCTTCATTACGTGTTTTAATTCACTACCAGTTTCTTTGCAGTTTTTTTAGGCCTTTTTTTTCCAAAACATTTCTCCAGTATGTTAGGCAGCATGATAATGGAGAAATCATATGCTCCAGACAATATTTTATTTATTATAAAAATGATTATTCACTTATAAAGACACTTGTCTCAAATTTAAAAATTGATTAATCACTATTATCATACACTTATCTAAACTATTAAGGCTGAAGTACAAATAGAGAATAGCCCTAAGAGTTGCACAAATATTACGTATCTATGACACTGCCTTTTCTTTTACAATTTTCGTTACCCATTACCTATATTTTGGGCTTATAAAATGCTAATGGCCCAGATCTTCTAACTGCCAATACACTAACGAGGAAGGCTTGTGTTACATGTTTAAACCCAAACTTTGAGAAGATATCGTATAAAAAACTAAAACAGAATATAACTACCAAAATCAAAACAGAATATTTTTTACCAGATTATACGGAAAGAGCTGATCACGTAATTATCATTAAAAAAACTTGCCCACCAAGTTTTTCGGATATATAAACATCGAATATTCGATTTTCTAAAATAATACAAAGATTTTGCCATTGATTCTCTGTTTAAATTATAACTACCAAAATCTACTATTCAATTATTACGTAATGACCTAACCGTATCCCTTTTTTCATCACAACTATATATATCTCAACACCTACTCTCGAAAACGTATCAAAGAAAACACAAAACCTCAACATGTCTAATATGACGACATTTGTTCCTCTCACAAAACTCAGGCCATTCAAAGACAACTGGAGAATTCAGGTGAAATGTTTACACTCATGGAAGCAAAACATGCCTTATGCAGGTGAAACTTTCGAGATGGTCTTAGCAGATCAATGGGTAAGTTTTCTAACACACGTTTCTTTGTTTCACTGTATTACTAATGTTATAAATCTATCTAATATCACTGTGTTTTTTTCTTAGGGTAACAAGATACATGCTACTAGCAAAAGATCTCTCATGCAACGAATTCAACGCCTATTACCTGTAGATTCATGGGGAGTCATTGAACATGTTTCTGTCACCAATGCTGGTGGTCAGTATCGCACTACCGACTACAAATACAAGATGGTAATAGCAGAAGACGCTGTGATATCAAGATCAGAGTTAGTTGATGATAGAATGTTTCTATCCCTTGCTAATTACGAAGAAATTGAAAATGGAACCAAAAAACCTTCCTTTCTCATAGGTAATCTCAATTTCTGTTATATTTTGATATTTTTTAGAAACATGTTTTCATTGATATAAGTCCTTAGCTACGTTTCCTTTTTCAATCTCACAGATGTGATTGGAAGAATTCATGATCTTGGTGATGTACAGACTGTTCAAGTTTCTGGCGAAGACAGAAAGAGGATTCAGTTTCGCATAGTTGATGAAGGGTTTGTTCTCACAACATTTTTTGGTTTCGTTATCTTCTACATTTTATTATGCCTGCTTCGTTTACTAAATAAAAAGTTTCATTATCCTCAGAGGAAACAATCTTGCATGCTGTCTATGGGGACCATATGCCGAGCAACTTGAACCGTTCTCTGTGGCTGGCAAAGATCAACCAATTATTTGTTTGATCAGGTTTGCAAAAATCAAGGAATTGAGAGGTATTTGTTTTGACTATGTTTAATGATTATTATGATTATTATTATTATTGATACGTTCTAATTCAGAGCCTGTGTTTAATGATTATTAGGAGAGATGCAAATCACTAATGCTTTTGATGCTTCACGTCTGTTCCTGAATGCAATGATCCCAGAAGTTACTGATTTAACTGAGAGGTATTTATTTTGTAAAGATTTATATACTATTACCTACCTATCTTATATAACTTATATATTAGATGTGATTGATCTTAATGCAATTGAGGCTCACAAATGATGACCTCTCTGTTTCTCTGGTACAAAAACCATATGGAAAGAAGGATGGTAAGAGAATTGCTTATGATTGGGATCTTGCTGAGATCAAAACAATTTCAGAGGTCGCTGAGGCCAAACAGGTACATTTTACATTTTCTACAATAAAAATGTGAAACATAATGGTTATCAAAGTTTGAATACAAATGTATTTTAATTTGCTGAACGCCCTTAGGTGGAGATTTGCAAAATCATATGTACAGTTGAAGCAATTGATACAGATTGGTCTTGGTTCTACATTGGTTGTAACCGGCACCGAAAACGTGTCAATAAGATTCCTAAAGTTGATTATGGAAGCATGACAAAAAAAGATAAGCCTTTGTTTCGCTGTGAACTTTGTCGTTCTAATATCAATAACGTGGCACCCAAGTAAGTGATGATATTTAATTACACTAATTCCTGCGAGGTTACATATCTTACTTGCCTCAAGTATTCTTACTATATCCTATATTTTAAATATCAAATTTTAGATTCAAGCTACATTTGGTTGTGAAGGATGACTCTGGAACATGTACTGTGATGTTGCTAGACTCTGTTGGTAAGTCTATAGTTGGAGTGGATGCTGAAGAATTATGGGATGGCTCTTATGAGGAGGTATATTTTGATATGATTTTGTTTTGCAGTAACTTTCCCCCACAATAATTGTTTAGATTCGATCCTCATATATAATTTTTTAAATAACAGATTGAAGATCCAGAGCTGCTACCACAACCTATTCATAGTTTGATCGGAAAGTCTTTCTGTTTAGGGATTTCCATAACCTCAGACAATGTCACAAATGGATCAGACACTTTTGTTGTTTTAGAGGTTTGTTCTGGAGATAAAGTTTTTTCTATCGAGAATGACTCTCAATCAAATTCTGATATGGTCACAACTTCTTCTACCATGTCATCTGGATCTGTAAGTATATTTTTTTCTATTAAGCTTTTTGCATTATAGTTTGATCCGTGTGTGCATTATCATAGAGTCTAATCTAATTCTTAAATTTAAATGAGTTAGGTCATGATGTTGGATCAAATTTCCTCTGATGAGTGTCCTACTCCTATAACTAAGCGCAAAGACGATGACTATGACCTACAGGACCTAACCTCTTCTTCGAAGAAACAATGCACCAAGCTAATCAAACAAGAGAAGACGAAAACCGATTAGACTGAAGATCATGGCCTATTTCCAATATCTAATTCATTCCCTTTATTTTTCAAGTTGTTGTTATGCTGTTGATTTTTGAGTTTCTTTAAACTTTGAAGCTTTGGTTTTTTTTTTAGTTTTGTTGGTGTTATTTGATTTTCTTATATTTAATAATAAGCTGGGTTTTAATATGAGATTACGTTAAACTTATTAAATATCAGATGCATCAATTGTTTTTACTAATCTAAACAATTTATTCAGTTCACACAAGAGCCTATCTAACCAATCAACTCATATAGTTCTAAAGTAAAACTATACTAACAAGCGAAGTTCTAAAAGATAAAATTGACAAAAGAGTATAATTGTTGTGAAGAGTGAACCTGTATAAAAGAGTATGAATGGTCGACTCTGGTCTATCTTCTTCTTAACACATCTGTGAGTCCAAAATTTATTATTTTTTAACATAAAGAAGAAATTACAAGACAAAAATGTTTACTAACAAAGGCAATATCAATTTACATGCAGATTTTGACTAAATTCGACTATAAATGTTATAGATTGAAAAATTAATGTTAGAGATGTTAAAATTAAATAATTCCTAAATTAACATCCTAATTTTAACTATTCTCCTACATTTAAGCAAAGTAAATATTGGAAATCTCAAATTACAACCCGAAAAATAGGAGATTACCTCACTAAATGCAAATCTTATCATGAGCTAACCCATTCTTCACACTCTTCTTTTTCTTTCTGGTCGTACAAGAACAGTTTTTTACATCATCATTCTCAAGTGATGAATAGGAAGAGAGGAAACGTCCAAATAGGATTTGACACTGCCAAAAAAAAAAAACATCATTCACTGATATGCCTAACCTTGAAGAGAGTCAGAGTTTTCATAATCCCATGTCAAACCATCCTATTCCATTAAGTTCTATTTACTATAGACTCTTTGAAAATATTGAGAATCGCATAGTTCCAAGCTACACTATTCCTCCATATCAACAAATAAGCAAGCTTTCACCACAAACACCTTTAAATAAAAGGAGATATATCCTTGGTAAGTGATTCATCTAGAATGACCAATTAACTATCATTATGTACAATCATCAACTTCTGTAATATTTGTTTCATTTTCTAATCTTTCAAAGGTGTAGAAAAGATAAAAGACCAGGTCAATGACACCCCAGTGTCTAACAGTTGCTTAACCTCATTATCGAGTAAGTGTTTGTTTGGTTTATTTTTTTAATTTTGTCTAACATGTTAATTTGTTCATACTCATTTCAACCTTCTTTAATATTATAACAGAGGATCTACACAAGAGGAGTTTCAAAGCTATGAAGCCATGCCATCGAACAACAAGTGAAAGTAATGTATTGAAAGACATTACTAATATAGCACATCTGAGAAGAAAAAACAGGAGTTCATCCCCATCTACATTTGATGCGCCAGATCAGTCCATAGAAGAAGAGGATGGATTAGTCGGAACTGATCTGTTTGGAGGTAGCCAATATTTTTTCAAGTGACGTGAGGATTTTTAAATAAATTTTCCACTTAAATATGATTTTTATTTTTGTTTCCCAGGATCATTTATACAGATAGCGAGCAAGTCTTTGATTGTTCTTCTCTAGAGAATACTGATACGGAAAATGAGGACACTGACTTAGATGATCCTATGGAGTTTGAGCCCGTGGTTGAGCCAAACGAGAGAGTGAGAGTGGCACCTAATTCAGAACACACTGTTGCTGTTGTGAATGCGCGAAAACCATCTACACTAAATGCTTTTAAATCCTGCGGTATTGATTCTGATAGTTTTCTTTCACTAATAACACGTTTTATGTTCATATATTGTCTTATTTACATGTTTCTATTGTGATGTGAAATTTTGTAGACTATCTAGATGAAGGTGATCCGGACTACAACTGTTCTCATTGTGGTGCTATCATGTGGTATGGAGAGCGGCTTAACAAGCGGAGAAACGCAAAGAATCCTACATTTTCATTATGTTGTATGCAAGGACAAGTGAAATTGCCGTTGTTGAAAGAACCACCAACAGTGCTAAAAAAACTCTTGCAAGGAGATGATCCAAGAAGCAGACATTTTCAAAAACATATAAGACCCTAGAATATGGTCTTCTCCTTCACTTCTCTTGGTGGAAGAGTAGAGAGGTCTTTGAAAAAAGGTAGAGGACCTGATATGTTCCAGCTTCAAGGAGAAAATTACCATCTATTGGGTGCAGGTATCACACCTCCAGATGGAAATGAACCAACGTTTGGACAGCTATATATTGTTGACACGGAGAATGAAGTTGAAAACAGAGCAAAGTGTTTAAGGTATATATTTTTTTTTTAAACTGTGATTTTTAATGGTATATTACTAACATTGGTATTTTAAAATTGTTTTATAGCTCTGGTAAACAGAAATTCCAGGTCAAGAAAAAGGATCATCTCAGGAAAGATATTATTGACTCTTTGATGAAGATGTTGGATGAAGTCAATCCCTATGTTAAAAAGTTTAGATCAGCAAGGGACCGCTTCAACATAGATCCTGAAAATTCTTTTCATATGAGGATTGTTAGTGAGAGGTTAAAGGATGGAAGGACATATGACACACCCACGGCTTCAGAGGTTGCTGCGCTTATTCCTGGAGATTTTAGTCTTGATATGGACAGAAGGGATATTGTTCTACAACAAAATTCAGGAAAACTACTGAGAATAAATGAGATTCATGCTTCCTATCTTGCACTTCAATATCCTCTTTTGTTTACATATGGTGAAGATGGATTCAGACTTGGTATTAAGAAAGGAGCAACAGAAAAGACGAAAAAACAGAAGAAGCCTAATATCAGTATGAGGCAATGGTTTTGTTTTCGCCTGCATGAGCGTAAGAACGAATCTCACCATCTCCTACATTCTAGAAGGCTATTTCAGCAGTTTGTGGTCGATGCATTCACAACTATTGAGTCTAATCGTTTGAGATATTTGAAGTTAAACCAGCCTTCTTTGAGATCAGATAGTTATGACTCCATTAAAGAGTCTGAGAATACAGGGAAAGTAGATATGAATGAGCAAGGATCTGAGTTTACATTACCAGCTTCATTCGTTGGGAGTTCTAGATATATGAAGAATTGTTATTTGGATGCTATGGTAATATGTAAGCATTTTGGATTCCCTGATTTCTTCATCACTTTCACATGTAATCCCAAATGGCCAGAGATCACAAGATATGTTAAGAAGAGGAAGCTAAAGGCTGAAGACAGATCAGACATTATCTGTAGGATTTTCAAGATCAAACTTGAATCGTTGATGGATACTCTAACCAAAAAGAATATTTTGGGAGAGACACAGTCATGTAAGTTAAACCTGTCTGATCTGTATATATTTAAATTATACTTCATACGTTTGCATTTTATATAAATTATGACTGTATTTTTTTTATAAACAGCTATGTATACAATTGAGTTCCAGAAAAGGGGATTACCACATGCTCACATTCTCTTACTCATGAAGTAGGTGAAAAAGCTTACAACAGACGATATTGACAACATCATTTCAGCTGAGATTCCTAACAAGAAGGAAGAACCAGAGCTGTATGAGGTCATTAAGGATATGATGATTCATGGTCCATGTGGACGAGCTAATTCTAATTCTCCATGCATGGAGAATGGTCGTTGCTCTAAGTCATATCCTAAATCATATGCTGAGAAGACCACTATTAATAAAGAAGGATTTCCGGTTTTTAGAAGACGTGATCAGTCAGAAAACTTTGTTATGAAGAATGGAGTGAGATGTGACAATCGGAATGTCATTCCTTATAACCGGAAATTATCTCTTCTTTACAGAGCTCATATCAATGTTGAGTGGTGCAACCAAGTTGGGTCTATAACGTATTTATTTAAATACATTAATAAAGGACAGGACCGTGTCACAGTTGCTGTTGAACCCCCAGACCACATTGTTGCAACTGAGTTAGGAGATGTTGAAATTACTGAAGAGAAGCTTGAGAAGAAAAGGAATGAACTCAAGGAATTCTTTGATTGCAGGTAATATTAGCATTGTTTTTGTTTTCAGTATACCTCTAAACTATGTAAGTTGCCATTTTTATATGTATGGTTTTATTTTTCAGATATGTTTCAACATGTGAAGGAACATGGAGAATATTCAAATTTCCTATTCACTATCGATCAACTGCTGTTGAGAAGCTTAGTTTCCATCTCCCCGGAAAGCAAGTTATTACATTCAGAGGGAAAGACAAATTGCAAGCAGTTGTCACCCGCAAGCTCATTCAGAATACAATGTTCTTAGCTTGGTTTGAGTTGAACAAGATTGACTCCTTCGCAAGAACATTGACCTATTCTCAGATCCCAAACTACTATACTTACGACAAAAAAGCAAAGAAGTTCAACAGGAGGAAACGGGGATTTGCTTTAGGGAGGATTAACTATGCTCCTAGGACCCAGGAAGATGCTTATTACTTGCGTGTATTGTTGAATGTTGTCAGAGGACCCACCAGTTATGAGGACATTAAAACATATGAAGATGTTCTCTATCAGAGCTACAAAGAAGCATGTTATGCTCGTGGGCTATTAGATGATGATCAGGAGTACATTGATGACATAGTAAGAAGAAGTTTTGATAGTACAGCAAGTGAGCTACGGAAAGTGTTTGTTATGATGCTTATGAGTAACACTTTAACTAAGCCGGAGTCAGTATGGGAAAACACTTGGATGTTTTTATCTGAAGATATCGAGNGAAGTTTTGATAGTACAGCAAGTGAGCTACGGAAAGTGTTTGTTATGATGCTTATGAGTAACACTTTAACTAAGCCGGAGTCAGTATGGGAAAACACTTGGATGTTTTTATCTGAAGATATCGAGCACTCTAGGAGAAGGAATTTTAATAGACCAGGTATGTTTTTAAATGTAGGAGATATAGTATAATTTAGAAACATGAATTTAAAAGGCTAGACTTATAATTTATTTTCCTTTTGTGCCTTTTTCATATTGATTATAGGTCTGTTGCTTAGTGATGACGACAAACAGAAGTATGCTTTACTTGAGATTGAAAAATCTTGAAGCGATCAGGAACTTCTTTGGCAAGGTTTCAATCTATGCCTAGGCCGCCAAAGACATGTAGCGATGATGAAAATGTCTTGGTGCTAGACGAACGCAGCTATGAGCGTTCATCTTTGTTAGAGACTCTTCAAAACGATCTTCCGAAGATGACTTGCGAGCAAAGAAAGATATATGAAGAGATTCTTTCTGCTGTTAATAAAGGAGATGGTGGAATGTTTTTTGTTAGTGGTTTTGGTGGAACAGGGAAAAATTTCCTATGGAAATTGCTTTCTGCAGCTATCAGATCTAGAGGAGATATTGTTTTAAACATGGCTTCGAGCGGCATTGCATCACTGTTGTTGCCAGGTGGCCGGACAGCTCATTCCAGATTCGGTATTCCTCTAAATCCAGACGAATTTTCTTCATGTACTACGAAACATGGAAGTGACCAAGCTAATTTAGTGAAAGCATCATCACTTATGATCTGGGATGAAGCGCCTATGATGAGCAAGCATTGTTTTGAGGCTTTGGATAGAAGTTTATCTGATATTATTGGAAAACACGAGACACAACCATTCGGTGGAAAGGTTATCGTTTTTGGTGGTGATTTTAGGCAGGTTTTGCCTGTTATAAATGGTGCTGGAAGAGCTGAAATAGTTATGGCGTCACTTAACTCATCTTATCTTTGGAAACATTGCAAAGTGCTTAAGCTCTCCAAGAATATGAGATTGGTATCAGCAGGATTGTCACCAGAAGAGGCAAGGGATCTTCAAGAATTTTCTGAGTGGATATTAAAAGTTGGTGATGGTAAACTCTCAGAGCCTAATGATGGTGAGGCAGAGATAGATATTCCCTCTGAATTTTTGATTAGCGACTGTGACGATCCTATAGAAGCAATTTGCGAAGAGATTTATGGCACAGCAACTTCATTGCATGAAAAGAAAGAGGCCAAGTTCTTTCAAGAGAGAGCTATCCTCTGTCCAACTAACGAGGATGTGAATAGCGTTAATGAATATATGTTGGACAAGTTACAAGGTAAATTACAAAACTTTTTTTCTTTTGATTATAATTTCTTTGTGTTAACTCTTACTCTCCAAATATACATTTTCTATTTCAGGTGAAGAAAAAATTTATAACAGTGCTGATAGCATTGATCCCTCTGATACAGGTGCTGTGAATAATGAAGCTCTTAGTGCTGATTTTCTAAACACAATTAAGGTTCCTGGTTTACCAAACCATAGTCTTAGACTGAAGGTTGGTTGTCCTGTTATGGTTCTGAGAAACATAGCTCCTACCGAGGGATTAATGAATGGGACAAGGCTGCAGATAACTCAGCTAATGGATTTTATGGTTCAAGCTAGAATTATAACAGGAGAAAGGGTTGGGGAGACGGTGGATATTCCTAGATTGCTTATAACCCCTTCTGACACCAGATTACCTTTCAAAATGAGGAGAAGGCAACTCCCTCTTGCTGTGGCTTTCGCAATCACAATCAACAAGAGTCAAGGGCAATCACTATTTCAAGTAGGACTTTATCTACCAAGACCCGTCTTTTCACATGGTCAGTTATATGTTGCTGTTTCTAGAGTGACTTCGAAAAAGGGTTTGAAAGTTCTGATTTTAGACGAAGATGGAAAATCACAGAAAACAACTAAGAATGTAGTCTTCAAAGAAGTTTTTGACAACCTTTAACCGATGCTCTATAGTAATTTTCTTTACATTTTCTTTGATATATTTGGATATTTCGAAGTTTTGATATTGTTATCATTTTGATTGTCGAGATGGATATGCATTCAATTTATTAATTTAAAACCACATCAACTTAACCAGGGTTCTCTAATCTAACCACTTATTGTTCACAATCCTACTTTTCTAAAACCTAAGTAAATAGTTTCAACAGTGAAGTGATTACTAACCGTGTAATAACTCTGTTCTCATGTCATGATTGTTATCTTCCTTTGCATTTTGATTACTGGTATTTGATACTCACCACGTCCTATATCAGAAATATATATATAAAAATTATGAGAGATTCATAGCTATCTCAGAAAACGTACATTAAACAACCTTACATGATCAGTGTGCCACACCTATGCTATGTCAGGATACAATTGATGATCACCTCTCTCCTTCACTATGTCTATGCCTCACCTTTTTTGTTAATACATTAATAAAGATGTCTTAACTTTTCGTCAAAAAATAAACAATAAAAAACAAAAAAAAACCAGAGAGACTTACATCTGATGAGATCGGAGAGATTACTCGAAGCGAAGAAAGGATGAATCATAAGCTTATATCCTCTGTTCTGAAATTCCTATCTCAAACAAATTTGTTCTGTCGGTGGCTACTGCAGAGAAAACGATGATGAGATTTCGTCGATCATTAGTTAGTTAGGTTTTCACATTGCTTTTCTTTCCCGGACTAATCTGTTTCCTATTATACGGTCCATTAAAAAATACCATAGTATATATTATGTTTTGGCCCACTTTAAATTATAAGTTCATTACCTTTAAAAGATATCAAAAAGGGGAGTATCCAAATTTCTTCCAATCACAATTAGATATTATCTCTTTTATCATTTTATTTTTTTGGTTTCAATCACAATTTTCAACTTCTTATACAAAAGCTTTACTATTTTAACTTGATACTTTAAAAAATATACTAAACAAAAACGAGAAATGAATAATAGATCTTCATTGTTTATAAGTGAACATTAATTTAAGCAAGAAACAAATCTTTCAGTTCTTCTCCCTTAGCTTCTATTTTAACACTTCTTGCTACTGTCCATCCGCAGTGGCAAAACATCAAATCCGAGCCTTTACTTTCGGTTTGATTCTTCAATTCATTTAGTTTAGATGTCTTTGAGTATTAAAGAGAATATGTTATACAACTACTTTCATCCAAGCGACAGAAAAACCACAAAATCAGCAATATAGATGATCAAGAAGAGAGTAAAAAGGCCAAGAAGAACCATCTGCTACATTGACCATTAAAGAGAAATAAACTTCACAAGAAACATTCAGATAGACATCATTGATTCATGCATATATTAATAACACAAACATACCATTACATTCATAACATTGCATAAAAACATCAAGCACACGACATTACTGAAGCAAGTAACAACAACTGAGCAGACCTTAAAGTACAAGAACCAAGTACAAACCGAGAATACAACNACAAGAAACATTCAGATAGACATCATTGATTCATGCATATATTAATAACACAAACATACCATTACATTCATAACATTGCATAAAAACATCAAGCACACGACATTACTGAAGCAAGTAACAACAACTGAGCAGACCTTAAAGTACAAGAACCAAGTACAAACCGAGAATACAACAACCAAGCAGACCTTGAGTTTTTCAGCTAATATTAATGTAATTTTTGAGAAACTGGTATGCCCTTTTGAAGTAGTAACAGTCCTTGCAAAACTCTTTCATGTCATAACGGTCGCACTTTGACCCTATTCGAATGTTAACCATGTTGATATAGTAGTCTTGTGGTATTGAAACATCGATTTTGCTAAGTGAGAGCTTGAGACTTTCCCAGCATTTATCAGAGGTGGACATTTTCTTTGACCATTTGAGTTTATCTAAATACTTCATGCCTTTAAGATAGTGACCTCGGACAAGCATTAGCAAACCATAAACATACATACCGTTTTTATTGCCTCCAAGAGCTGCTAGACGTAGACGACGAAGACCTCTGCGTTCTTCCTTGTGGACAAAGTATTGTAACAATCCTTCAATGTAGAAAGCTTGGATGTTATGATGCTGTAAACAAAGTTCCTTTAACTTAGCATGGTCCTCGAGCATCAGTTTTGGCTCAGCAACAAAGTATCCGAGATCCATGTTTCGGAAATAGTGGCTGCGATCTAAGTTGGAGTCAGCACTATCCCCGTCGTAGTTGGAGTCCTCATTACTGTCATTGGTGTAGGGGTCATCACTGTCATCCGAATTATAGTTCTTCACAGAATTTTCAGAACTCATATTCTTTAGTTTTTATTTCTCTACTCTCACTCTAATGCTTTGTGTTGTGAAGAAGATAGATGATTGCTTAAATAACAAAGAGTAGAAGAGTATATGTAAAGATAAAACGATTTTTTGAAAGCAATTTCAGAGCTTTATTGGAAGTTTCATCCACTTACTTGAAAAAACAAATAACAGAGGAGGACTGAACTAGAAGAAGACAAATAAAGATGGAGTTGCAATCTATCACTCTCTGCAATCTTTCAAATAACACTGTTGTGCAATGTGGTGTTAATATTTTCGAGAAATATTTGTCTTGTAGAAGACATCATAACACTGTTGTGAATTGTGTTGTCACATAGTTTTCTTTCAAGAAAATTGGTTTTCAAAAAAGTTTCTTTCAATGTCAAGAAAAAGCTGATGCAAAAGTTCATAACACACTGATCAAAAACAACTTGCATGCATCTCCCTAGATAAAGGTAACATTGACATGCGTTGGTTCTTTGATATGAGTTGATACAAAAACAAGTTTCAAAATACACAGTCTTAATCCCAACAAAAACAAGTCGGATCGTTAAAATGTGAAAATAAACTAAGTTGTTTTCCTTGGTTTTTCTCAAGAGTGTGTATAACTAAATTTATAATTGTTACTCTGTAAAAAGACAAATTATATTTGGACAGAACTTTGATTTGGTATAAATGGTAATGGTTGGTTTTGAGGAATAGGAGATAATGTATATATATCTATACATTTTTATACAATAAAATAATAATGAAGAATTGTTATTTGGAGTACCTCTTGTCATCGTTTTAGCTGATCACACCTATTAAAAGTTTTGTCCAAATATACAACTTCATATATATACATTAATCGAATTATGAGTTTATTATCATAATCAATCGACACAATATTTTATTATAAGATATAGTATAATAAAACAGCTCTTATGATTAAGATACTTGATATACATTATATGTGACCCGTACAATTTAAAAAAAAAATTTGACAAAGGAAACAAACCCAGCCTTTTAAAGAAGAACGTTAAAATGTATTATTATATCATGTTGTTTTACATATATATTGAATAACATCAAAACAATAGAATCTAAACTTTTCAAACAAGAACAAAATATTATTGCATTGAACATACACCCGCGCGGGCGCGCGGGTCAAAACCTAGTTTCTATTTATATCAAAAACAAAATACTTTGTCATCCTTTATATATTAAAAAAAAGAAACATTACAATATTTGAATCATGACACATGTCTTTTTAAAACCTTAGAAAATTAAGTTGATCCAACTAAATATAAACTATAATTTAATTAAATTAACCATAAAATTAATTATTAATGTAAAAACCATTTCCCAGTATTTCTTTAAATAAAATTACAGAATAACCTAATGTGATTAAAATATATATGGTAATTAACCATTTTAAATAATAAAGATTTGCAAACATTTTGTATACACTCTATTTGTTTATTTTTTATTATTAAAATAAACTACATAATTACATTAGTTCTATAATAAAAATTTAGATTTTTCATATATATTTTATTTAGATTTTTTGTATAATTTACTAAAACTATTAAAAGTCTCACATACAACTTTTGTAACAAATTACTTTTTTTTCGCTACTGTAAAATTATTATTTAATAGTTATTTTACATTAATATATATATATATATATCGTTTAAATTAAACTATAGACCATAGAAAATACATACTTAAATTAAACTATATACCAACTATTCAGAACTCAATATTTAAGATTTTTAAAATGATTATAAATTAGTACAACTATTAATTAAAACATCTCACATTAATTTTTTCTATTAATGGTTTAAATTTTGTTATAAGAAAATGCAAATAATCATAATTAACTATATGAGTAGGGACCTAATTTAATAAATAACCATATTAAAAAAATACTATATGTCTGTTTTAATATCCTTTAATTTGATTATATATCCTATACAATAGAAAAAGTGATTATTTTAATTTATTTATTATAAAATGATCGTAAGTAAACAAACGTGATTGTTTGATTTATATGTGCGCGCAATTTAGTTATAATAGTAACTGATGTCTCAATTATTCAATATATACTTATTATTTATTATTTCATAATATGCAAAAATTGTAAGAGATATATAATACATAAATATAACTTGTATATAAAAATGTTTTTCCCTGCACGACAGAAATTTTAACCTATATTTCTTATACTGTAAATAAAATATAAGAAGAACTAATAATTAAGTTTCAACTTTCCCTCTTAGCCACCTAACAAAATAAACACATTAAACAATAATATATATAGCTAACATATATATATATATATAACAACATATTATCATGAGGCTCCCATACCAGCAATATTATTGAGAATAATTATATAATATAGGCAGTAGATGAAAATACCTAAGAGAAAATAAGTTTTTAGAAATCATGGATAAGATGAAAACTATTTCGGCTGAGAAAAAATAAAGTCATGATATTTTACATAACATTGATGGTGGTTTAGAAAAGAAGATGTATCATGAGAAAAGATCATTAAGATTTTTGAGTGATTCAATCCGTGAAAGAAAAGATTCACCAAATAATTGAAATTCATGTATATCTTCCATGTAAATTGAAAAAAAGAAATCTCATAATAATAAAGTATATCATGTACGTCCTACTGGCTATGTTCCATTCTTTGAAGTGAATGTTATATCATGCAGTTATATATGTTGGAGTGGATGAAGACACGGTAGAAACCACTATTTGTCGTCGTGGAAAATGATGAGGGAGAAGATTTTGTCTCTATAATGAAAGTATTAATGTAAAACACCACAAAACAAACGTATTCAGGATGATAGAAAGCAAACTGAAAAATGTTTGCTACAGTGTGGTTAGAAAGAACACTGGGTATGTATTTATCGTACACCCAAAAAATTTAGCTGATTTGTACCAAGAATCAAAAAGAAAAGAGAAAAAACTGAAATAAACTTCATCTCTTATTAATTCGAACCATCTTCCATGGTTTGAATAAAAAGATCCATCTCGATGTTTTCAGATCTTCCGGTTAATCTATAGAATATAAATGAATAATAGCAATGTGACGTGATAATTATCTTCTTGAAAGAAGATAAAGTTTATTATAATTATAGCTTTCTATTTTGAAATGAATGATATGTTTAATATTCATATCAATGTATATCTATACTATTAAATGTGAAGGTACTCTCGAAAAATCGTCTGATAGAAGTTGTCTGCAACTTTATTAGTGGTATTTTGGTAATTTATTTTTTGGTCTTACATCTATATATATCGATTGTCACAAATCATATCACATATTAACTATACCCGATTTATTCTCTCTCTTCCAATTAATTATTCTAACCATATTCCATACTATATTTCATATATTTATATTGTGTTATAGACCTTATATTACACAATTTGAATCTATAGATTTCCAACATTATAATATTTTGATTGACATTTTTTGGTATATGCATCATATATCGACTTTATAAACTCATATTACTCTAACCATGATATGATGCTATATTTCATATATTAAATTTTCATATAGTTGTACTACATCTTATATTTCAAAGACTATACTTTATAAACTCTACTCTAACCATGATATGATGATATATTTCATATATTAAGATTTTCATATAGTTGTACGACACCTTATATTTCAAAGACTATATTTTATAAACTCATATTACTCTAACCATGATATGATGCTATATTTCATATATTAAGATTTTCATATAGTTGTACTATATCTTATATTTCAAAGACTATACTTTATAAACTCATATTACGCTAACCATGATATGATGCTATATTTCATATATCAAGATTTTTCATATATTTGTACTACACCTTATATTTCAAAGACTATACTTTATAAACTCATACTACACTTTATATTACATATATTAAGACTTTGTTATATTTGTATGTAGACATTTGTTAATGTATTATATAATATATTGTATGTATCGACATTTTCATGAGTTTTCTTCCTATATCAAACATTTTTAATATGTCTCACTAATTCTATCATTTATTTTATACCTCAAAACCATTTCAAGACATTTAAGAATGGAGAATCCATTCAAGTGTCCTTCATTTCATGTTTTTCTCCATTTGAGAATGGAGAATTCATCCAAATGTCCTTTATTTCATGTTTTTTTCTTCATATATGAAATATATTTTCATGTCTCACTAAATTTACTCATATTTATAAACCATAGTTAGACAACATATAGTGATATCAAATATGTCGATATATCATCATTCTCATGGTGACATTTAATGAACGAGATACGTTTTGTTAAGAAAATATTGCAAAAACTATTTTCTATAATTATCATCCTACTAAAATAAATAAATTGCTTCATCTACAAGCTTATAGATTAACCTATGCTAGCAACCACCAAGAATGCTATGATAGAGATGAGGATTAGAAAAGTGGAACTTCCAACAGCAGAGCAGACAAAGAGGACCCATGCCAGCCTTGACCAATAGATCAGTAATGTTTTGAGAAAGATAGAAGCAGAAGTTCTACTCACTTTTTGACCAAGATTAAGCCAGATACTTTATAGAAAATATGGAATTTTTGATGCATACTATGTCATCAATATTCAGAGGATTGGACCATGTGATTCTAGATCATCAACATATATTAGAATGTACTAAGCATGACCACCGCTCATAAAGAGAGAGAGATAAAGTTGACTAACAACCAAGCTCTGAGAGTTCTTTCAAAGCAGCACCACAATCAATATCATGGTTAGCTATTCTTTGTTTGGATTCCATAAATTTCGGTAACTTACCGTAATTTTATTACCATTAACTGTTAAACTTTAAACTTCCTAACTAATTCAAAATATCTTCTAAAAATATTCCTTATTCCTCGAAAGAGATATTTTTCAAATCGTCTAAATATTTTTCCCTACATTTGTGTAACCTAAATGTATATTCTCCCTACCTATTATAAATATGGCTTCTCTTAATCACTATATTCATCATTCCTTGAAAAACCTAAAACAAAAATGGCGAATAATTTGCAGTTGTCTTTCTTGAGCGATAGAAAACCAAGGAAGACTGCATGTCGCATTCAAGTCAAAAGTCTTCATACATAGAGACATTTCATGAAAGACATAGGGGAGACCATGGAACTAATCCTTTGTGATGCAAATGTAAGTTTCTTGTTTTGTATAGATTTATGATTTAGATATCTTCATTTTGTAAAAGTTTAACCTAAATGATAATGTTTTTTTTTTATATAGGGAACTAAGATCCATGCCTCGTGTAACAAGACATACATTCCTGAATTGGCAAAACATATTCGTGTTGGAGTATGGAGGAACATTGATCGTTTCAGTGTGTCTGCCGCTGGTGGATCATACAGATCAACTCAACATAAGTATCGCGGGTCAAAATCTGATATGTGTTTCAGTGTCTCGGCTATGGAACCATCCAAGCGCGGGTCAAAATGTATTATGTGTTTTAATTCTTCATACTCTCACAACACTTAATTTTCCGATTCTCTGTTCAACCACAAACTTACTCGGTTATGCAAAACTCAATGAAAAGACCCTACTAAAACTTTAAATATACATCAAATTTCACATATAAAACTATCATATAATAGAAATCGAATCATTTGATACATTTTGTTACAACCAAAACAAAACCCGCGCTTCTCAAGTGCGGGTCAAAATCTAGTTTTGTGAGTTAAATTGGAAAACTGCCGAACTTTAAGATTCCTGATGGATATATCTACTAGATATGACCCCGTGCGTTGCACAAATTTTATTTGATGTTTAATGTTTTTGGACACATAAAAACTGAATTTTTTTTGACACATTAGACCATCTCCAATGTATTTTGTTATTTTTACGCTAAAATAAATGAACTCTAAAATAGAGATGAGATATACTCAAATATATTCCTCTTTAATAGTAATCTCTAAATATAGAGTAAAAATAGAGAATTGCTATTTCTTCCTTTATAAATAGAAGAAAACTGGATACTGACCCCATGGACACGTTTAAAGTCGCGGAGACAGAAGCAACCCTTTGGGTGGAGGCCCAACTAATACAACATCAGCACTAGATAGTGCAACTACTTTTTGCTTCTTACTTCGCCAGCTTACTAGATTTCCTTCGACAAAAGCAAAGTACCCAGAAGTTGATCGTCTATATGAAAGACTCCTTGTCCAATCTGCGTCTGTATATCCTTCAATTTTAAAATGACCATTCCTTGTAAATAACAAACCTCTGTTGGGGCATGACTTTAGATACCGGAGAACTCGCATAACTGCGTTCATGTGGTCTTCACTTGGACGATGCATAAATTGACTCAAAACACTTACAATATATGAGATATATGTCCGTGTATGAGATAGATATATAAGCTTACTAACCAGTTTTTGATATCTATCTTTGTTGGTTGTCATCTGGTCTGGATAGTCTCCGACCCTATGATTCTGAACCATCAGTGTGTCTAGCAGTTTGCAGTCTAAATAACCAGTCTCAGTAAGTAAATCCAACACATAATTCTGTTGTGAAATAAAAATCCCCTTATTTTATCTTGCCACTTCTATACCCAGAAAGTACTTAAGACCACCAAGGTTCTTCATCTCAAATTCTTGACTAAGTGCCTCTTCTAAGCGTGAGATCTCTTCCACGTCATTTCCGGTAATTATCATATCATCAACATAAATTAAGAGTGCTGTGACTAACCTTCCATTACGCTTCAGAAATAGAGTATGGTCACCATTACTTTGGGAAAAACCATGCTTCTTCATTGCTTGAGTAAACCTTCCAAACCAGGCTCGAGGAGACTGTTTTAGTCCGTATAACGCCTTCTTGAGCTTACATACTACTCAAGATCTCGAGTCTACTGTAAATCCTTGTGAAATGTCCATAAATACTTCTTCTTCTAGATCTCCATGAAGAAATGCGTTCTTCACATCGAACTGATGCAAAGGCCAATCAAGATTAGCAGCTAATGAAATAATAATCCTCACTGTACTCAACTTTGCGACCGGTGAGAATGTCTCTTTGTAATCAACTCCATATGTTTGTGTGTATCCTTTAGCGATTAGTCTATCTTTGTATCGTTCTATAGATCCATCAGCTTTGTACTTTATCGTGAAGACCCATCGACACTCAGCTGTCTTCTTTTCATCAGGCAATGTCAACAAAATCCATGTTTTATTCTTCAACAACGACTCCATCTCCTCTTGAACTGCTTTAGCCCACCTTGGATCTTTGAGAGCTTCTTCTATGGTGGCTGGAATATGATGGAGTGATAAAGTATTTGAGAAACTGTTAAGAAGTTCTGGCAGATTCGTACTAACGTAGTTGGCAATAGGATATTTGGACTTTGGCTTTTTCAGCTCCGGTGAATAACGACTCGGTGGTTTTCCACGATTTTGTCTTGCGGGTAATTAAAAAATAACACCAGAATTAGTTTCAAAATCGGATTTGTCTTGTTCGTTACTTACCTCGTTATCTTCTTCTTCATTGGTCACATGATGATCTACTTGATCGTTATCATCTAATTTCTCTGCCGCGACGTTTCTAGGGGTTTCTTCATGTTCTTTCTTGTTGGACAAATGTATGCTTTGTCTTGAATCACCACTTGGGTTTGAACCCTGTTCTGGCCCATAAATCACACGCCCAATCTTTCTTTCACTTGGGCTAGTTTCTTCCATAATTAGTAGTGACATGTCTACTTCTTGAGGCATAGTCAAATCAGGTCCACTTGGGCTTGTAAGCCCATTTTGAGAAGAAACAGATTTTTCTTTTTCAGTTGAGACATCTTCACCATCTGATGTATCTTGATTAGGAGGTTGATAATCCAGCCAATTCATATCTTCTGTTTGATTCTCCCCCTGAAGAGAAGAATTGGGTGAGTAGAAAAATTCAGATTCTAAAAACGTCACATCCATAATTGTGATTATTCTTTTTGTTTGAGGTTCGTAACATCGATAGCCCTTTTGAGTTGACCCATATCCCAGAAACAGACAACGAGATGCACATGGGTTGAGCTTATGCCTTTGATGTTTTTGAATATGTACATACACTACACAGCCAAATATTTTAGGAGAAAGCATTAGAATCGAGGGAAATGTAACATAATTAGAAAAAATAGAAAGTGGAGATTGAAATTGTAAAATTTTTGAAGGCATTCGATTAATGAGATAAACTGATGTTGTTACCGCATCTGCCCAGTGATGGACATGAACTTGTGCTCCAATGAGAAGAGAATGTGCTGTTTCGAGAATATGACGATTTTTCCATTTCGCCACACCATTTTGTTGAGGTGAGTATGAGCATGACGTCTCATGGACTAAGCCATTGGTTGTAAAGAATTCCTGAAAATTCTTATTAATAAATTCTCCACCATTGTCGGATCTTAGATGTCGGATTTTTTTCTCAAACTGAGTTTGGACCATCGCATAAAAATTCTTAAAAACAGAGAAGACATCAGATTTATGTTTAAGTAAATAAACCCATGTCATACGCGTGCAATCATCAATGAAAGTAACAAACCATAAGAAACCTGAAGTACTAGAAACTGGAGCTGGACCCTAAACATCTGAATAAATAAGTGTGAAAGGCAAATCACTCTTTGATAAACTAGGAGAAAAAGTAGCTCGATGACTTTTAGCAAGGATGCAAGTTTAACATTTAAAATCCTCGGCAGATAAATGTTTATAGAGAGAAGGGAAAAGATGTTTCATATAACTAAAAGAAGGGTGTCCTAACCGACGATGCCACACAACCATAATTGGCGTTCGGCTGGATCACTTGCAAGATGAGCATGACCGGTACGAACATCATCAACATAGTACAACCCATCTCGTTTAGTATCACGCCATTGATCTCCTTGGAAGGCATGTCCTGAAGAAGACAAAATTGAGGATACAGTATAGCAACACAGTTAAGATCCTCTGTTATTTGACTCACCGACAATAACTTATTACGTAAATATGGAATAAGCAGAGTGTTTGGTAATTTATACTAGGTGAAATATTAACTGTGTGGTGTTGATAATTTAGAGAAGGAGAATAAGAGCTCACCTTAAACCATACTTACAAGATATTAAGAAAGTTGAGATGTGCCACAAGAAGAAATAAAGTTATGATGATCATTAGAAGACAATAAAAGAGGCTTGGGATATCCGGTGATAGGAGAAACTAAAAAAACTCATATATCACCTAAATTCCAAATCTGATCAGGTTGGTCTTCATTATTTTTATTTATTTATGTGTTTATATTGTTTACTTTTGATTTATATATATGGATTTTTTGCTTTTATTTTTCTTATAGATTGTAACCACATTTGTCGATTTTCTTGGGAACAAAAATGTCAAAGCAAACATTGAAAATAAATAGCTGTAAAAAATACAATGAAAGAAAACAAAAGCATCCATAGGAAAGAAAAATTGATGAATAGTATTTACAAACTATGGTGAGTACTTTGCTACTGTCTTAGAGTTTTAATATTTCAGATATTTATTACCATTGGAAAGCTGAATAATGTCTAAGAAAAAATCAACAGAGGTACATATATCAGCAGTTACATTGTTTGAATTATTTCAAATCTTTGCAGTACTCATTTTCTTACATGTTTAATATGATATAAAATTTGCTTATGATCATGTTTTCAAATTAACATGGCACTAAAAGTATTTAATGGATTTTTCCTTGTTTTCCAAGTCTGATGTGAGATTATCATTTATGTCATATAGATTTAACAGGTATACTTTCATACATTAAGTAGTAAGGATAACATATTCTCAATTTAAAAAGCTTAATAACTTTATTAATTTTGATTACTTAATTATTTTTTCTCTTGATTTGCTTTCGTGCTATAATGTTTCTCTGTTACATATGATTTTTACTGTTTAGAGATGGAGATATTGAATACATTACTAGATGTAATAAACTAAAGAAACATAGATTGCATGTTAAGAATTAAGAAAATACTAAAAATATATATAAGAAGTAAAACATGAAAGCTTCAAAATAACATTTATATTCAACAAACTAATTAAGATCAATGTAAAAATTTTAAGCATATATAGTTTAACCTTTTATGTTTATAGTTAATTAACTATAATGTGTTAATAATTGTATTTATATGTATTTCCTGATAAATCAAAGTTAACTATATGTACATGTCATTTTGAGTAATTTTTTTTTTTTGACAACGTCATTTTGAGTAATTAAAACTGAAAATATATTTTATTATTTTATTTTATTAATAAAAATATATTCTCATGTGAAGCATGGGGCCAATACTAGTCCATTTAATAATGTCAAAGTCATAGTTCTAATTAGTTAGTCAGCAAATTAAATCCTAATATTTAATTCAGTCAACAAACTTTAATTTTATTCCGGAAAATGCTTCTCTTTTTTGACGTCACTCCAGAAAATGATTCGGTTGACATCAACCACACACACGCACACAAAAACTTAAACCGGAATGATCGAACCGGTATAGTGATTGGAATGGTAATAAAAGGAGAATATGAAGGGTATAGTAATTCCCAAAATTCCTTGGCATAATTAATTATTCAACCAAGAAAGCGACGCGGATCTGTGACAGTAGAGTTTTTCAAAAGCCTGCGGCCAAAATCACAGCCATCCGTTTCTCTCTCTCTCCCGCAATCTCCAGTTCGAGAGCTCTTCTCCGAATCCCGATCGATCTTTCCTTCACTCGTATGTTCGATTTCTCATTTCCGGATCTCTAAAAACCCTAATTCTCTGATCCTTTTTGGGATCATTTGGGTTTTACTGATTCAGAATTTGCAAAAATCTCATTGGAGATTTTTTTTATTTTATTTTACGCACTGGATCTTTCTGTTAATATTGAATCGTCGATTGTCTCTCCGTTTACGATTCGGCTGTTGAACCGTCGCTTCGCATGCACTGGTTTAATTACGGAGAGCTCTTTCGTCTGAATTTTAGATCCTCAATATCAATCATAACGTTTGATCTTTTAGATCAATTTCAAAAAAGAAGTGAACAAAGAGACTAGGTTCTTGATGGGATATAGTTAAAAAAATTGCCACTGTTTAGCCAGATAGAGATCAGTTAATTAACGTAGTGTCTACAGTAGATTAATAGCCTGTTTCCGAATTTACGGTCTTGTTTTGTGCTACAGATCTCACTCGTCTCAGTGTGCTTTGTTTTTATTTCCCCCTTGGATCATGATTTATCGCATTTGCTATCTTGGTATATTTGTCTTATCCAGGAAAACTATGAGTGACTACGGTGAGAAGACTTGCCCTTTGTGTGCTGAGGAGATGGATCTCACTGACCAGCAATTGAATCCTTGCAAATGTGGCTATCAGGTTTACCCATCCTCTCTCTTTTACATGTCCATACCATGCATTATGAAGAACTGATTGTGATATCAATTTTCATTTTATCAATACTGTAGATGATGGTTATGTTAAAACTATGTTTTGTGCTGTTTTATACAGCTATTGTATTAATTTTAGAGATCATTTTCTTTTGTTCTGCGGACTTTTATGATCGGGTATGTATTTACACCAATACTGCAGATTTGTGTTTGGTGTTGGCATCACATAATAGACATGGCCGAGAAAGATCAAACGGAAGGCCGTTGTCCAGCTTGCCGCACTCCATATGACAAGGAAAAGATTGTTGGGATGACTGTTGATCGCGAGAGGTTGAGATACACACCTGATATGTTGTCTTTTTTGGCGTTTTTTTTTTCTTGTTTTGCTGATGTTTTTATATATTTCTTGTTCTCAGACTGAATTCTGAAGGAAACATGGAGCGCAAAAAGACACAGAAGTCAAAACTGAAACCTTCTGAAGGGAGAAAACAACTAGCCAGTGTTCGAGTGGTTCAAAGAAATCTTGTTTACATTGTCGGGTTGCCCCTTGATCTTGCAGATGAAGATGTACGGCATATTTTTCTCTAATACTTTTAATTATATCACCCTCATCTGCTTACTAATGTTTTTTTTCTTTTTCTTTTGCCAGATCCTCCAGCGTAAAGAATATTTTGGTCGTTATGGAAAGGTTCTTAAGGTTTCCATGTCCAGGACAGCAACGGGTCTCATCCAACAGTTCCCTAACAACACATGCAGTGTGTAAGTTTTATTTTACTAGTGTTATCAACTGCATTTCTGTTTTAACATGACTTGATTTCCTTAAATGTTTTTTCCTTTTTGCATTATTGTTTCTTTCTGATTGCAAATGGGAATGACTCCAGATATATCACTTATGCTAAAGAGGAAGAGGCTGTCAGATGCATTCAGTCTGTTCATGGGTTTATATTGGATGGTAAAGGACTGAAGTAAGTGATGCCGTACGTCCTGTTGTTTGAGACTCGTTGTGCACAAAAGTAAATTATCTTTATTGAGCTCTTAGTCGTCGTTTCTTCCTCTACTGCAGGGCATGTTTTGGGACTACCAAGTATTGTCATGCATGGCTAAGAAATGTGGTATGTCTTATAGACACTCTTTGTTCTACTCTATAAATCGTTTTTTTTTCAGTTCCCTCTTTAGTTGTAATTTGCAATTAATATTATTTGATTGGGATTGGTTGTTTTTATTTATAGGCATGCAACAATCCTGACTGCCTCTATTTGCACGAGGTTGGCTCCCAAGAGGATAGTTTTACGAAAGATGAGATCATACCTGCCCATACAAGGTAATTTTCAGCCTTGTATATTATAAGGTTTCCTCTTGTACAGCGAATATATTGATGGGGGTTTTTCATATTTTGGACGATTAGTCAAGGCTTTTAGTAATTTTGAATGAACAGAGTTCAGCAAATCACTGGAGCAACAAATACTCTGCAAAACCGTTCAGGGAGCGTGCTACCTCCACCATTGGATGCTTATTGTACTGAAAGTTCGACTGCAAAACCAGTTGCCAAAGTTCCTTCTACTGTAAGCTCTATATAGTTTCCACATTACCTTGATGTGTAAGGTGCTATCTGGCTTGCATAAATTGTTTCAGAGAAACTTTAACATATTCATTTCTGATCTCCCGTGGCCAGTCATATATGGATAAATGCATCTTGATATTGCTCACTGCAAACTTGAGTAGAATATGCAGCATTATGTAAAAACTTACCTCTGCTATAGCTACGAATTGGGGACATGTGTGTTTCGATTTAATGTTCTCCTTGGGTTTCTGTATTACAATAATATTTTCTGAGATTGATTTTCCATTCTCATTTCATATTTATTATGCAGACTTCAGCAGCTAGTTCTCCACCTAGTGGGAGCTCTGTTAGATCGACTGCCCTTCCTGCTGCAGCATCATGGTAAGTCTTTGTCACAAGCCATTGTTTTGGTTAAGTTTTAATGGTTCATTTAAAAACGAAAATGTTTTGCAGGGGGACTCGTATAACAAATCATAAATCTTTGGCAACTTCAACTGTGTCAAATGGATCTTTGGACAACCATAGGTCTACATCGGAGAATGGAACTTTGGCTATGCCTACTGCAAGTGCAGCTCATTCGCATGTATCCACTAGTAACACTCTTCAGAAACCAAATCACAAGGAAGAAAGTCAAACAATTGCTCAGAAAAGCAAACCGGATATGTTGAAGCCTTCGCAGAATAATATTGTAGTTGATCCTGGGTCCAAGAGACCTGTATCACTTAGTAGAGATCCAAGTAGTAATCAAGTATCCTGTATAGTAGAATCTTCCTACGATAGTAGACTCGTCGAGGAGCCTTCAGCTGTTGTGAATTCTTTTGATAGTACAAATGAAATCGCTGAAGATGTACCTAATGTTAGTAACTTGGCGGCTGAGGTTGCATGTATGGGGATAACTACAAATGCTAAAGATGAAGACCCTGGTGTTCCAGTGGCTATCGGTGCTTATTGTGATCAAGGTTCTATTAGACAACCTGGTAACAATGCACCAAATCTTGAGCAGTGCGGAAACAATCCTCCTTCAAACACTGGTGCAGAAGCTGACGTATCACAGAATGTGCTTCCTGGTTCAACGGGAGAGTGGGATTGGAGATCAGGTTTGCAATCCCAGGTGCAAGTTAAGTCAGCGTTGGAAGTGGATGGTTTATCATCAGTTAATAGCAGTACGCGTGATGCTGCACAGGCTGTTAGCCACTTGACTCATAGGTGTAGTTCATCAAGTTCAGTCCTGGATTCAGTTCATACTGTTTCTCGTCCTTTCCAGACCAGGGAAACTTCTGGTGGACAAACAGGCTCCTCCTTTGGAATAGGTGACGATAGAGTGCATCTCCCAAATGGATTTTCTGAGACCTCCAGATCTGGTTCCAATATGCAGCATTCTCTATTTGCTAATACTGAAGGCAGGAAGAATATTCAGAGTGCAGAGAATGATATAATTTCAAACATTTTGGACTTTGACCCCTGGGATGAATCCTTGACTGTGCCACATAATTTTGCAAAGTTACTTGGCCAGAGTGATCATAGGGGCAGTATTCTGGAGCAGTTTAGTCTTCTAAAGCAACGTAATGACCAGTCCAGATTCTCTTTTGCTCGGCATGAGGAATCAAACAATCAAACATATGACAGTAATAATACCTACAGCATACATGGCCAGTTGTCAAGAGGTCAGCCTATCCAGGAGTTTGGAGTGAATCGGGATATCTATCAGGATAAGTTTGGGAGTCAAAATGGTTTTGCTGGTGGATATGAACAGTTTACTGCTAGTTCTGGAGTTTCTTCTTACACAAGTCCTGGTTAGTATATAAAATCGCTACGTCTCCATGATTGTTTTTTCCTCTGTATTCCTAAACTTGTCACCATTGTCCTCTTGCAGTTGTGAGGTCCCAAGTTTCTGCTCCTCCTGGATTTTCTGCTCCCAGCAAATTACCACCTCCCGGTTTCTCTTCACATGAAAGACCAAACATGTCTTATGATTTCGTATCAGGTATATCATATTACACTCTCTAACGATGAGTTAGTGTTAGCTTTGCGTAGGCTGATACTAGTTGCACATATTTGCAGGAACTCGCGTACTTGACTCGTCCTCGGTGTTAAGGAACGCATATCATGTACCACCGCCTCAAAGTAGCAATTTGAATACTGCAGGAGACATAGAGCTTATTGATCCAGCAATTTTAGCGGTTGGAAGAGGACGAATCCAGAATAGGATGGAAAGTGGAGCAGACTTTGATATGAGATCAGGGTTCTATTCTCAACTGAATTCCTTTGAGAAGGATGCAAGACTTCATCAACTGCTAGCGCAGAGGTCTCAAGCTGCACAACAACAACAACAAGTCAATGTTAACAACTTTACTCCTTCAGTCTCAGATCATTATTTTTTACTAAACAAACAATGGCCTTAGGTCGCCTGAAACAAATTGTACATTAGAAAGGGTCATATTTCCATATGAATCGTTTGATTTGATAGATCAACTCAATTTTGTTTTGCTTCTCAACTATATAATTAGATTTTCTGATTACAATTTTGGTTGCAAATCTAAATGGCGTTGGAGACCTTGTAGGAGATTACATGTGTTGTGAACTTAACCGATGCGCAAAATCTACTGGTAACAAAAAGTGTTATATAATTGAATACCTTGTTTGTGGTGGGGTGTCAATGAAAAGTTCGTTTTGCATTTTAAGAGCTTTAAGTTCCTTTAGTAGCTCTCAATATTTTGATCACTCAGGGTTAGTGGAAAAACATGACCAGTCAAGAGTTTTTTGACATGGGAGTGAGTGACAATGATGAATCATCGTATCCTCATGGGGGAAGACGGGCCATCAGAACGTTGCTCTGTTTTCAGCTGGCGTCGACAAGATGGCCATCAAAGCTGGGGAAGGGAGCATAGAAGCAGAAAAAAACTATAGTGGTATTATTCTTAAAAGTTCATATTACCAGCTTAACAATGAGATTTGCTTTTGCGAAATAACTGAACGTTCTCATTCTTATTTCCATTATTTCAAGCAAAATCGAAAAAGATATAATCTTACTATATATATATTACACTAGTTTAGAACTTAGCTCACATTACATTCTCTTTCGGAAGACTCATCATCATCATCATCGCCAGCGACTAACCCTGAAATAAGCCGAGCTTCATTTTCTTCATCACCGACCATGTCAGTCAAATCATATCTCCTCTCTGTAAAAGCCGATGTCTGACGTCTCTGTAGCCGGAGAACATGCATGATTACCTCAGGGGTCAATGACACCCTCGACTGGTCTTCTCTTCCCAGCCTGTTCGATTCCATTACCTGCAATGCAAACACAGCTTCAGTGTTTTGAAACATTGGTCCAGTCCAGAGGAGATTTGGTTCTTACCTTTTCCATGTTTTCAGGGAGAGAAAGAACATCATTCGACACTGGCGTCCAGAGCTTAACGTTTCTTTCGATCCCGCAAGACGCAAGAAACGTTATGTGTGGGTGAGACTCAAGCTGATTCACCACTCGCCTATCACCCAACATGGCCCGTACAAGCTTACCTCCTTTCTTCTTCCATATAAATATGTGACCACAGTCTGAACCACTCATCACGTATTCATCATTTGGACCCAACAAGTTCACTCCTTTAACCGTTTGCGCGTTGCGGTGACCTGTATACACCTGTGGTTCTTCCATTTCTTGTAGTTTCTCAGCAGAGATACCAACAGGCGACGAACCAAAGCCCATGTTTTTCTCAAACAGATAAATGAGCTCGTCGTTGTAAGAGACCAGGAGTTCGCTGGCTTTGGAATATGCCAATCCCGTGACGTGAACACTGTTGGTTTCCCGGAGGTGACGTGGACTAAAGGTGTTCACAGGCGCGTCTGGTACGACGTGGCGACATACCGGAGCTAGTTGTACTCTTCTGGTGTCGTAAACTCGTGCGTATTCATCGGAACCCCCAACTGCGAGATAATGTGGGTTCCTAGGATCTATGGCTATAGAATTGAGTCTGATTCTACTGCTGGAATGATGTCTCCTGCATCCGTGTGTGAACGGGGAGGAATACAAAACCATAGTGGGACTGTTGCTTCGTATATCAAACTGCCAGAAGAAAAAAACAAAGACAAGTTCAGAATGTGAGTTTTTGAAAAATGAAAAGTCCATGATAGATAAAGAGACCAACATGTTGAACAAAACCATCTTCGCCGCAGCTGTAGAAAACGTTAGGATCTCCAGGCAAAACAGCAAGCTTGTACACGCGACCATGGTGTCTCCCTAACCTTTTTGTCTCTACTTTCCCATTTTCTAGGATCTGACCAATTCTTACCTGCAAATTGGAATGATTAGAATCAAGTGCCCCCAAACCCTTCTTTGAAAAAACAATTATGTGTAAAGATCAAGATACATACTTGTCCATCGGCACCAGATGTTATGATTGTCCGGTCATCTGTGAAGGGTATGAACTTAGTCTGAAACACATTTTCACAGTGTCCGGAAGGATAAGAGAGTGTCCTGGTTCCATTCAACAAGTTCCAGAGCATGATTTGTCGATCATCAGAACCCGAAACAAGAACATCGCCAGTGGAATTGAACTCCACAGCGTTAACGCATCCTTCATGCCCATTTAACTTCCCGTAAAGATCCAGTTTCTTCACTATCCCCTGAAGTAGCAAAAAAAAAGCAATACACTTAATTTGAGTATTTATCTGACAAAGCATTGATCGTGCTCTGGAAACTACAACTTGGGCTGCAACTACGATCCATGAATCTAAAGTACAAATCAAGAAAAATGAGAAGACTTTCTGATACTTATGACATAGCAATCCAAAACCCACAGATAAAAGAAATAAACTTTACTCTCTCTCTCTCCCTTGAGTTGCAAAAGTCTCATCATCAGTTCAATAGAGAGTGAGAAAAGCATTGAGAGATTATTTGAGCAGGGAGGGGAAAAAAAGGTGAGAACCTCGGAAGCGGAGATTCGACGAGAGATTGACCTCGGATGAGAGAAGCCCACCTCCCTGTTGAATATTTCCGTGAACCCATCATCGATTCCTGCGTTTCGTTTCCCCATTCTAGGAGTCAAAGTCCCTACGCTTTTGCTTTTTTTACAGGTCCTGATTCCCGTTGGACACGAACATCGTGCCGTTTGCCGCAATCGAAGCTTAACAGACGGTTGTTTTATTCCCTTTTGAAACGGCATACGCATCAGAAGTTTCAAACCCCACATCCACAAATAATTAATTGTTTCTTTTTCTTACCAATTTGGAAAGAAAAAAATCCAACATAATCTCTTTTCAGAGGTCTGGACGGAGAAATGGCTTTTTGGTACTGAACCGGTAGCACCAATGAGGAAACAAATCCTTTTCGATCTAGAGCTAAGGGTGTGTGACCTTATCAATCCTCAAACCAAGTTTTAGGACTGAGGGAAGCTAGAAGAGTGTTTCTTTCATAGTGATATTGAGCTTATCATGAAATGGAAGCCTGCTTTTGGGTTAGTGGACTCGTATGAATGGGTACATAACAGGTGGGTGGCGTACTCTGTGAAGTCTGAAAACTGGCTGGCGTGTTCTCTAGACATCTCTGAAGTAAGAGCTGCAGCAGTATGTAAGCCATCCCTCAACGATCTGCGTAGCAAAAATTGGAGATTAAGACAGCCCCGAAGATTAAAATCTTCTTATGGAAAGCCCTCTCAAACGCTTTAGCTGTTTCAGAGGAATTAATGGTAAGGGGGATGAAGGTGGACCCTCGCTGTCCAAAATGTGGGGAGGAAGGAGAATCTATTAATCATGTTTTGTTCTCTTGTCCAATGGCTCGACTGGTATGGGCAACGTCTGGATTTCCCTTTCCACCAAGAGGTTTTGAACATAGAACTTTGTTCGAAAACATCAACTATCTAATGGATGTGGGCAAGGATACAGAAGAGATGAAGGAAATACACCTTAGTTACCCCTGGATTCTTTGGTTGCTGTGAAAAAACAAAAACGTTTTTGTTTTTGAAGGAAAAGAGTATGGAGCAGAGGTTACTGTTGCAAAATGTATTGAAGATTCTAAACGATGGTTTGAGGTGGCAGAAGATTCAAGAAACAAGGATGATGAAAGAGTAAAGAGACAGAGAAGTGGAAAGGTATGGAAGAAACCTGAGACGGGGAGAGTGAATGTAATATTGGAATCTCTTGGCGGGAATGAGTTGGTTGGTGAGAAATAGTGAGGGAGTTACGTTGGTTCATAGTAGGAGAGCTTTTAATGGTGTTGAGTCATTATTGGAGGCCAAAAGATTAGGTTTGTTATGGGCAGCGGAAAGCATGATATCCCGTAAAATGCAGAAGGTTACTTTTGAGATCGAAGCCTCAGAGCTAGTTGGAGCAGTGAATCGCCCAAAGGCATGGCCGGCATTTTAAGCTTATGGTGAGGAACTCAAAGCGGTGATGTCAAATATTATAGAGTGGAAAGTGAGCGTAACCTGTAGAAATGCTAACAGAAGTGCTTTAATGGTCGCCCGAAGTGTAACGAAGGAAAGGAGGTTCCAGTCTTATGTTGCACAGGGAAGTCCGTCTTGGCTCAGAGGTTTGCTTGCAGCAGAAGGATTGAGTAATAGATAACTTGTCGAGTTTTGGTGGAGGTAGGATTTTATCTTTCGCTATGAGAGTCTTTGTGTTTTAGGCCCTATGGCTCTCTCTTTCTGTTTTTGGTTTTTGTTTTCGTGGTTTGAACATTGATGGTTGCAATCTATGAGTTAAAAAAAAAAATCTCTTTTCAGAGGAGGTCTTCTCTGGCCGGCGCTCCTCGACATGCTGTGAGAGGACCTTCTCGAGCTCTTATATCCAGTACTAGTCCATGTGTAGTCTCTTTAGCGTTGCTTATGGTGGTTAGTGATGAAGTGTTTCTTCGACGGTGATGGCGTTTTGGGGGTCGAACGATAGTTGGGGGCTAGTTAGTTCTCGGTGAGGTCGGTTTTTCTGTCAAGGCGTGTTCTCTCAGCCAGTGAAGATTAGAGAATATGTCTGATTCGAGGGGATTTTAAGTCTGGTTTGATGGTGGTGCGTCTCCTTTGTTAGTTAATCTTTTTCTCTGGCTCCTCATGATCTTGTCTCCCGTTGTTTCGATGTCTGCGCTGAAGTTTGAAAATAGGTTTTAGCCTCTGTTTCTTCTTCGGGACTAGCAGCAGAGGCCTTAGTGGAGGGGTGCGTGAAGTTTAGCTGCGGAAGTGGCTTGGCATCTTGTTTGGGCTTAGGAGTGCTGCCTATGTTCACTGGAGTCAACTCTAGTGTTTGTTGATCTTTGCGTGCTCTTTTTTAGTTTTCAGAGGAATGGAAGGAAATAGATGTATCTCGGAGTTAATGCTTCTTTGTTGGTCGACTGATTGCCACCGATTTGATCACGATAGTCATGGATTTGGAGTGGTTATTATCTAGTTATTGGCTGTGTGAATAAGACGTGGGAAATAGGCTTCGCTTTGGGGTGATGGTGCATATGAGGCGTGTGGAGAGCCCACTCAAGGTCCAATGAGATCGAACTTTCCATGAGATTCATAGTTGCACTACTTATAGCTTCCTTCTTCGTAGACAAAGCTGATTGAAGGGTAGTTACAGCGACTCTTAAGGATTCTAACCTCTCTCACTTCAGTTTATATGTTGGTGATGTTCGTGTGCTTCCAGTCTATCTCTTTGCTTTTCTCAAATTGTGTTAATTGTTGATGAGCTCTCGTCAGGTAAGCTCGTCTTTGAGAGCAAGGTTGAGCACTCCTCTCCTGAAGTTCCGTTTTTCTATCCTGCCTCTCGACATCTTTTCTTCTTCTTTGTCTTTCTTTACCTTTAGGGTTTGTGTTATGTCCAACTTATGGTTCCAGGTGGTACATGTTACCACGCTGGCTCTTGGCACCGAAGGGTAGGCAATGGCTCTTCCGGCTTTGTGTAAAAAGCTGTTTGATCTAATCTTAACTATCAGATGACAAAAAAAAAACTCTTTTCAGAGGAATTAGGTCGTATATACACAAAATCCAGCAACATTAGGAAAATACCCTAACATTGTAAAAAGTACAGTGGTAATCTTTTAATACGAAACGATCCAATTTACAACTACACTATCATGCACTATTAGATTATGTGTCAGAGACTAGTATAAAAAAATTCCTATCACACATCACGCATTGTACCATACTATTATTCGTAAAAGACTTCGAGGGCAAATAGAGAGTCATCATTTACAGTGTTTTATAGCTTATTAGGTCCGTGAAAAGTCACACCTTTTCATTTGTCTATCTTCATCCACCAAAAACTATATTTTATCTCTATCGCAGAGATTTAGGAAGTTTATCAATTGGCGATATGGAACATTTGCATCTGCCAGAACGCATGTTTACTGCCGGTGAAGAACCTGTCGGAAAAGGGTTGACCTGTCGGGAAAGGGTTGATACCTACCACCTCTGTTCTAAAACTCGGGCGCCTAGCCGACTAGGCGCCCGATTAATCGTCAATCGGACCTTTTCCGCCGCGATCTTACTATAATCGGGTATAAAAATCGGCTGCCAATAAATCGGCCCATTAAGCCGATTAATCAGCCCAATACTAAATTAATCAGCCATATTCCCGACTAAACGGCCCAATTAAAAATAGAAGACTCAAATGATAAACTAAACTTGTGGGTTTTTGCAGAAAGCCCAATAACTATATTAGTATTGTAGATTTTCACACCTTGGTAGAGAGCTATATATAGTACTAAGATTTCGTCCCTTTTTTCTTGGTTAGCCGATGTGGGACTTTATCAACTAAGAATCAAATAATACGAAAATAAAGAAAATGCAGGAGTCGAGAATCGAAGCCGGGATCCTAAGTGAAAGATTTAGCACATTTACCATTGGGAGAGAGGAGATTTGTTAACTTATGTGGCATGTGTAACTATATATATAGATATTTGTATAATAAAAATATCAAACTAAGCTCCGATTAAATTCCGATAATCTCCGATTTGTTGTTTAGGCGCTAGGCCCAACCCGAGCGCCCGACTAGCGCCTAGCGAGTTTTAAAACATTGCCTACCACAAGCCGAAAATGATTGAATCCATAATTGACGCTCTAGATCGGGAAAGTTGAGTTCTTGCAGAACACAACGTTAGGAAGATCATATCACAAGCCGAAAACCATTCATTTTTTTTGTGGTTTTGGCAAGTTCATCTTTGTATGTATGCTTAGAGTGAAGAAAAACTATGAAATCTTGTTCCTCTTTGTCGGAATACCCGTTAGGATGTCTCGACATGAGTTTGTTTATGTAAATGGTTAGAATCATTTCAGATTCAGTTTAGCTTCGAGTCTAGATGTCCATTTTAATTACATATTTTCAACAAAAATCCAAATATACTTAAGTTCTTTAAAAAAATATATATAAACATAAAAATTTGAATAATATAATACTAAATATTTAAATTTGTATAAAATTTATTTCAATTTAAATATTTGGATAATAACAAATAAATATTATCAGTATTGTAAACATTTTCTGTATTTTTAGATCTTTACTTGTGATTATGTTGACAGTTTTTAGATATTTTCATATTTCTGAATATTTAATAGATATAAATTTTAAAATAATTAATATATTTAAGTATATAATTATAAATTAGATATTTTGATATCCAAAATAGTTTAGTTTGTAGTAGCTTCGAGTCAGATTATATGGAGACTAAAATCTTAGATCCATCTGATTACTTAATTAGTTTTAGTTTGTGTTTAATATTACTTTTAATTCTAGTTTGGTTGAGTTCATCAGATCCATATATTTACCCATACTTACTTTAATCTACTAACATAAAGAAAAATAAATGTAAAAAACAAATATTTTGGCTTATTTAACATTCATAATCATTAAACTATATATTGACGTCATGTCAATATTTTTGGACATGTTGCAAAATTTACGTAGGCTATAACCAGTAATGTGTATTTCCTTACAAAACATTCTTGGAAACTATAGTAAAAACACTATATAATCGAGTGAAAATGGCTAGAGTTGCGTGTAAAATAATGTGATCTCTTCACTCGACACCTACATTCTATTTTCAATCGATATCACGATTTTTATTTCCTTTTATAACTTTTCTGATTTTTGATTTTTTTCTAGTAATATGATTATGTTTCTAATTTTTCGTATGATATGAAAACTTTGTAAAGAAAAATAATAATTGGCTAAACTAAAGATCCGACTTTGTGTGTAGTGTCTTTACTTCAGTTTTATTAATTCATAATCAATCACAATTAATTTTTTTGCTTTCATGACCAGAAACCTCAACCATAGCCAAATTCGGCAAGATATGAAACTTTCATTTTCTCTAAGAACATTCTCATTTCAGCATTTTAATTGATGTGAATCTTAATGATTATTTTATATATTTCTTTTAAAATGATATTATTCAGTAGTTGTACAAAGAGAATTTTAATTTATTTCAATTCACTATTACAAATGTTAAAAATGTTAAAAATGCATGAAATAAAAATGAACTAATTGAAAAAAAATATAGAATGTGAACACATTAAATTGTGTACAGTGTAGCTAAAAAAATTAGGGTGTAGACACATTAGTTTAAACGATTATGAAGACAACACATCAGCATATTTAAAAAATATAGTGTTAACATATTACTTACAAATGATTCTTCTTTAATACATAAAAGATGTTAGATTTGAAAACATTTACTTAAGGTCAACTCTACTACAACACCAAAACACAAAATTTAGTATGTTTTCATTTCCAATGGGAAACCAATAATTACACCCCCACCAAAATTGGTGTAGGATGAATAGAGTTACACCAATTCATCACACCAAATATACATATATACATATTTTATTGTGCTTCATTCAAGAATATATTTTAATTATTATTATTATTATTATTATTAATTAGTTCAAATCTGTAACTACATATAATTATATTAAATTATTTGTATTCTTAATTATTTTTACATAATTATAATACTTTTATTTTATTTTCAAGTAAAAATCATTAAATGATTGTTATCATATATCTTATATTATAATATATTTTTATTTTGAAATATCAATTATAATCTTTATGTAATTTATATTTAATCAATAATTAATAATTCATAATATTACATTGTAAAATTACATTTAATAGTAAATAATTAAACTTTATATAATACTATCAAATTAATAAGACAGAAAAGTAATTTTTTAGTTTTTATTTTATAAAACAACTTGTATTACTAGCTAATACAAATTTTATTAAATAAATATATTATTCTGTTATGTGTTTTTCATAATTAATAGTTTGTAATTTTAATTTAATATTATATAAATACAGAAAAGTATAATATTGTTGGTATAATTTCAACACCAAATTTGGTGTCATGGTTGGAGATGCCCTAAAATGGTGGTTTATGAGTTATTATCTTATTTTCAAAACTTACTAAAAGTATAAAGAAAAATTGCCTCAAATAGCCATATATCACGTTTTTCTTCTCAATCTAGTATTCAAGGCTCAAAATCACAAAATAGATTTCATATAATAAGGCTAATTACATTTTTATCTCTTTTACTAATTCCCTAATTAAATTTGAAAAAAAACATCTGAACTGATCATTGGCATCATTGTCTTCACCGGTGATTGCCTTTCATCTCACTGTCATCAGCTCCATCATCACTCTGCTTTGCTGTCACCCAGATCTGCCATCATCGTCCTCAGCTCTGCCATCATCTTCGTTCCTTAGCTTCGTCGTCAGATCCGCTGCCTCCAGATTCGCCATCATCCATCATCACATATACCGTCATCATATTCGTCATCACCTTCATCAGATCCACCTATAATGAGAGATTATTTACCCATTATGTGTTCTCTGCTCTTTCTCGCGTTGCATCGAGCAAGTACAAAGGACCTGTGAAGTTCGCAGATCAGATTTCATAGGTAAATCTCTCTTTTTATTATTGCTCTGGAAGTAAGTTTCTGTAAGGATCTTTTTATCCAATGTACTCAGCTACCATATTTCTGTTACGAGGCACTCTTGTCCTTACTATTTTAAAGAGACTAATAGCTGGAAATTTGATGTTAACAACTTTCACCAATGTGTTGCTCAGGCTCGTTCTCTAGGAATAATAGTGAATATATTTTCTTCTGGGAATTTCTGATGTTGAGACTTCAATATTGATTAAAAATTAAAAATTAAAGATGTTGGAATATCAAGTAAAAATGTATATATTAACAAGCTTACATATATATCATATTTAAGATAGCAATTAAAATATTTAGGAAGGATTTTCTAAAAATAATAATATTTAATTAAAAGAGAAAATATTAGGATAGCAAGTAAAATATTTAGGAAGAGTTTCGTAAAATTTTAATATTTAACAAGATGATACTCGCGCGCATGCGCGGATGAGTTTTTTATATTAATGTTTGTTCAATTTTAATATTTTGAAACACAATAATATGTATCAATTGTAAAATGACGAATACAAATGTTGGTCTCGTAAATATATCACATGCTTGGACGTTCGGAGGTCCGTCGGTTTCGGTTCGATTGATTCAAATTTTCCAATTTTTAGTATTATGCTCTTCAGTCCCATTCGGATTTTATTAATTATTGGATCAGATTCGGTTCGGTTCCTTCCAAATTCGTTTTAGATCAGAATAAAACCAAAATCTGAAATCGTCCTAAGAAATATTTTTAAAACCTCAAAATTGATAAAAAAAATGTCAAAATTTTAAATTATTCGTAAATCCAATTTAAAATTAGTTAAACTATCCAAAATAACTAAAGGATGTTCAAAATAAAAAATAAACAAACTACAAATATATTTCCAATACAATAAAATATATAAATTATCTTGACATATTAAAAATATTAACATATTATATTAATTTCAGATATCTTCGGATCTAGTTCGGATTTGGTTCGGTTCGGATTATAACTAAATCTCAAAGTACTAAGATCATAATTCTTATTCGGATAAGTTATAATAGTTATATTGGGTATTATGGAGAAAAAAATATTAGACGAATGATCAAATCTCTCATTCTTTGAAAAAAAAAATCAAAAGGAGAAGATTGGAATCTTGTCATGATATTTCATTAAAAGCTTTTTAGGAATAAATATCAAAATTAATTTATTTAATTTGAATTAAATAATATATATAGATATGTATAAATATATATATATATATATATATATATATATATATATATATATATATAAAGTGCTTCCAATATCAAAAATTAATCCAATTTGAAGAAGTGTAATTCTCGGATTTTTGGAATCAAATAACATATTAGAAATTACCTATTTAAAAATTAATTTTTATACATAAAAGTATATACATTAGAGTAAACACATAAATCAAAACTAATATTTTTTTGTTAATTTATAATCATGTTTTTGGTAAATAAATCAAAACAACCATTTTATTTACTTATATGGTATATAATTAAATGTTATTGATATTGACATATATATAATACATATATATATATCGTTTATATATTAATTCTGGAGCATTAAAACATACTTTGGTAGTCACGTGTCATCACTACGTTGATTTTTAGAATCCTTAGAGAAATAAGCCGGTCCATCTCAATATATAGTATACTTTTTATTAAACTAACTATGCAATTAATTGGTAGTGTATAAAAGAATATTCTCCATTATTTCCTTAAATAAAAGCTACGTAATTGCCTTATATGATTAACAAATATATGACAATTAATGATTTTGAAAAATAAATATTTGATAACAATTTTATATCTTCCATCATTTTTTAATTTTATATTCTTAAAATAAATGAAACCTCATATTAATAATATAATAAAATTTTTAGATTTTTTATAATATGCTATATTTTGATTTATTTTAAACGATTATAGATTATTAAAATTGATGAAAGTCAACATTAAAATTTTTGTGATCCATGATTTAACTTTTAATTATAACAAAATACAATGGGGATCGTAAAATCATATAAATATGAAATATATATATAATACATAAACATGTTAATTTCAATGATATTGAAATATATATATATCTTGCTTGCACAAACAAAAAACTTAAACCATTGATCAAAAAATTTTGACGTGGGACTTTTACCATTTTTAGTAATTTATAGTCGTTTCAAAAAATTCAACATATAACGTATAAGAAAAAATCTATTTTTTGTTATATGCTTAATGTGATTGTTTAATTATTTTAATAAAATAAAATTATACAAAAAGGGAAAAGATACAAAAATTCTTATTAAATATGTATTATTCATAATCATTAATTGTCATATATTTGTTAATCTTATTAAATAGTTATGTAGCTTTTATTTAAGGAAAAAAAGAATATTATTTTGTACACTAATAATTAATTTTATAGTTAGTTTAATAAAAAGTATAGTATATAATTATATGGATCAACTTATTTTTCTAAGGATTCTGAGAATTATTCTGGTGATGACACGTGGCTACAAAAATATGTTATAATGATCCAAGATTAATATATAGGGGATTAAAAACATTGTGGTTTGGGTGCGGTCATACCAGCACTAATGCACCGGATCCCATCAGAACTCCTCAGTTAAGCGTGTTTGTGCGAGAGTAGTACTAGGATTGGTGACCTCCCGGGAAGTCCTCGTGTTAAAAAAAAGGTTGCCAAAAAAAAAAAACATTGTGGTTTTCATCTCTTATTGTCTGCTTTACTAATCCAAATTGATTTAGAAGGACTCTCACATATTTAGAAAGAGCTTCTTGAAGATTTAACGTAAATTAAAAATTATAAATGTTTGTATATCAAGTAAAAAGGTATATATTAACAAACTTACATATATTATATTTAGGGTATCAATTAATAATTTAGGAAGGAATTCCTGAAAATTTAATATTTAGTTAAAAATTGTTAGGATAGCAAGTACATTATTTAGTAATGTTTTTTTTTTAATTTAATATTTAGCTTTTCATCTCTCATTATGTGCTTAACTAATTTCATATTGATTTGGAAGGATTGTCACATATTTGGAAATGGTTCATGAAAAATTTAACATTTGATTAAAAATTAAAAATGTTTGGAACTGTAAAGTAAATGAGAGCAAAACCAGTAGTGAAGTATCTTGAAATATAACTACAACTATAAACTCTACAAAGAATATTTTTGCCACTTAAGATATAAGATGTTTAAAAAACAAATTATCATTAAAAATGTTGAATTTCCATACACGTGAACTACTATTTTTGTATCTTTTTCTTTGTTTTCTTATCTCTATCAACTACTCATATATTCAACCAAAGTTAATTCACTACTACTTCAATTATTGAGTGTGAATTGAATTCAAATCCAATCAACTGGTGTTTGTTTCTCTAAACTTAATCAGATTCAATATATAGTTATGTAAATAAAAGAATCTCCAGAAAAGAGCAATACAACACACACACTAAGCAGCACAAAAACAACACCACACACTTCATTTTCTAAGTAACAAATCGAGAAATAATATCAGATGAATCCATTATGATATATTCCTCTTAACGTTTGTATACTCAAAAAGATGATGAATCTATAATTCTGCAAGCAAACACATTATGCATACACTAAACTACACATAAACAACCTATATACTTCATTTTCAAAGAATCCAGTGGAACAAAATCAACAAAATAAGCAGTAGAGAATCATCATCAATAAGCGATTTAACCGATGCGACTGATCTTGCTCTCCAGCCTTTCTTTGTTCTGTTCAGCACGATGATTGACACTTTCACACCAAGCAGAATCCATCTTATACTTATCCTCAAGTCTCTCGTTGATCCTATTAACTAGATCTGAACAACTCTTTGTTCTTCCCTTTTTACTCTCATAGTGACCATCATCAATGCTTCAAGTTGTAGCCTCTAGTCTCCTCTACAATGGCGTACGATGAAGAGTAGGCGCATGATCTTCGTTCGTCCTTTGTAAAGCACATCTACCTGATCGATGAAGCTTTACATCACATCTATAAGAAATTAAGTAATCACAGAACATCAAAGAAACAAAATAGTTTAAAATCCATTTCATTGTGTAGATTCTAGTATAATCCATCAAGAATAACCTTTAACATAGATACGAACCACACACTATCTCATAAATCAAAAGTATACATCGCTGGATGAGAGAAATTCAAATAATCTACACAAAATAGTTGAAAGTGTACAATCATTTGTTTACAAAAACACATATATCTATTTTAAGAACAAAGGCATTATCTTATAGATTCATTTTAAGAGCAAAGCAAGATCTTACGGATCCATCATACATAAATATGAATCACGCAAAAATGATCTTATCAACTACCAGAAAACATTGAAATTCAAACCACCTTTTCACATAGATACTAACCACACATGAGAGAAAATAGATACTTTTGACAGCGGCAAAACAACGAAGTTGAAGGAAAATCCAGAGAAGATAACGACACCGATGATGAGGGAAGCAAGAGATGATGACGAAGTTGGAAATACAATGATGGTGAAATGTTCAGAATTTCTTTCCTTTCACCGATTCAATTTGTTAGTTTTCTAACTTAAATGTAGAAAAATTAAGGACTGAAAGAAGGGATACAATGGTAATTATTTCTAATTAATGAAACCTAAATATATGATTATGATGCCTTGTGTACTAGATTAAAAAGAAAAACTTATTTTAATGTCATTTGAGGCTATATTCTCTTTAGTTAATCTAATTAAAATTACATTTCAATTTTTTGATTAGCGTTTAAAATTGAGCGAAACATAACCATTTGAGTTGATTAAAACCCTTAACCAAACAGTTGGGGGATATATACTTGATTTGGTTTGGGTGAATTTGGGTTCGACTGGATAGATTCGGTTTGGTTCTATTTGATTTTTTTGCCCACACTTAAATCCCATGATTTTATCCGTAAGCGAAAAAAGTAAAAGTACATTCCACGAAATCCGATAATATTTGTAATTATCTTTAAAAGGAAAGTAAATAATAAAAAGACGACAAAGGTCAAGGGCAAGTCTTTCTGGGAACGCTTCAACTTCCTTCTTAACCACGCTAACAACACTTGCTCTCCACTCTCCCCCAGTAAACCCCAATGGCGGCGATTGAAGACGACGAAGTCTCAGTGATCCTCGAAGAACAGCGTGAAGAGATAAAGGCCGCTAAAACCCTAGCCCAGGACCACGATCTGGCTTTCAACCTCCAAATGCAGGAAGCCCTAGCCGTTTCTCGAGCAGCCCACACCTCCTCCTCCTCCCCCGAATCTCCGACACTTGATTTCGCCGGAGAAGATGAAGGATTTGACTACACTTGGCTGATTCTAGAGGACATTGCGCGAGTCGACCAGGAGAGGCGAGACCGAGAGTTTGGCGAGCAGGAGATGAAGAGACTCAAGGTCGATCACGACCGTCGGATCCACGATCAGAAGTTCGCCAAAGAGATTATGAACATCCCTGACGCTGATTGGAGCAAAGACGGCGACTTTTTCCAGAAACCTTACTCCCTCGGCTCTTCGGCTCCCTCCTCTTCCTCCTCTGTCGCCAAGGTCTCTCCTTTCTCAGCGATTGAAGGCGAGGGTTTCCGGGTCTATTGCAAAGGTTTGGTGAGTGAGGAGATGATTGGTGAGACGAGGGTTACGGTTGGTGGTGTTGGTGTGGCCATTTGTGACTCAGCTGATAATCTTATTTGGGAGGTGTCCAAGGTTTTGGGAGCTGAGGAGTCTAAAAGCTCTGAAATTGCTGAGTTGGAGGCCATTGTTCACGGCTTGGATGAAGCTTTCACCTTCGATTTGGGAAGGGTCACCTTCTTCATTGATGATTTCAAGCTCTTCAATTACGTTAGTTCCTCGAAACCTCTTATATTTCAACTCATCTTGACTTTTTGAATGATTGTGACTTGTGACCATATTAGGCTGTCTCTATAGAGTTGCTAACTTTACCTTTTACACTAGTGTTGTTCTTTTCTGTTTTCTTTGTTTGTTTGCAATACTTAGGACTCGTTTTTGTTTGTGATGGCTCTGCATTCTTGTTACCTAAACATCTTGTATCTCACACAATCATTTGCATATCATATAACCTCAATCTTCGAATTTTTACTCAGAAAATAGATTTCCTTGACTAAGATTGTAAATTTCTGAATAAATGTGACCTTTGAGTCTTAAATTAGTTGCTAAATTAGTTCCTTTTTTTTTGTTTTGTTTGTTACTATGACTATTTTCGTTGCTACAATCTTAATAACTATTTGGCATACATAACCATTTGAGAATCAGCTAATCTGAATCTGGATTATCTCACCGTTGTAGTTTAGTTCTGGTGCTTTTCCCTTTTTGTTGATATTTTGCTCTGTAATCTAGGTGACAGGCAGGGTGGAACCTAGGCAGAGCGTTGTTGCAACACTTGTAAACAAAGTGGCTCTTCTCCAGAAAAAGTTCCCATACTGCCAACCATCTCTTTTGACAAGAAATGATGTCAAGTTTGTGTTCAAGCTCGCAAGAGATGCGATCGTGTCCCAAATCAAATGGCCTGAGGAGACCAGTAAAGGCAAGACTTTCAAGGAGACTTGTGTGATCTGCTACGAAGGCATCACCGTTGACAAAATGTTCTCCGTGGACGCTTGTTTCCACCGTTTCTGCTTTTCCTGCATGAAGCAGCACGTTGAAGTGAAGCTACTCGGAGGGAAAACAGCTAGTTGTCCGAGCGCGGGGTGCAATTCAGAAGTAAAGATGGATTCCTGCGCCAAGTTTCTGGATCCCAAACTGGTTGAGGTTATGATTCAACGCAAGAAAGAAGGCTCGATTGATGTTACTGATAAAGTTTACTGTCCGTATCCAAAGTGCTCGGCACTGATGGCCAAAGCTGAAGTTTTGGAGTATACCAAACAGTACTTCGTTGGCACTGAGCAATCTGCAGCGAGGAAATGCATGAAGTGTGGGCAGTTTTTCTGCATGCAGTGCCAGGTGCCGTGGCACTATAAAGACACCTGCGAGGACTTCAGTAAATCAAAGGGGTATCAGAACGCTGGAGATGGAATGCTCAAGTCTCTGGCGCAGAGCAAGCGGTGGAGGCAATGCATAAGATGCAACAATATGGTTGAGCTTGCTTTTGGATGCTACCATATAACCTGCAGGTACTTTACTTATGACGGTTACTACAGCATAAATCCATGGATATAGAAAGGAGAGACCGTGTTTGGTCATTTGTTATTATTGTTGATTGGTATTTTCTTGTGTGGCTTGCAGGTGCGGATATGAGTTTTGTTACACGTGTGGAGCGGAATGGAAGAAAAAGAAAGCGACTTGTGCGTGCCCGATCTGGACTGAGCGCAACATAATCCGTGACACGAATGTGAATCGTAGGAGGTGATTGTCTTTTGCTTCGTGGAAGGTTAAACGTAGATTGTTCTCGTGACGCTTTGTTTTGCAGTGGGCTTCAGTTTTTGTGGTTTTGGAAACTGATCTAAAACTTGCGTGTTTCAGTTTGGATATTTTGTTTCGGTTTGTAATCTTAGGAAAAGAAAGGACTCGGTGGGAAGGAAGAACACGTTTTAGTTTGTTAAGGTGACAATTTAGTACCTCTAAATCAACAAAATCAGTGAAACTCAAGTAAATTTTATTACGACAGGTAGCAAACGAGCTCATGATCACCACATATGAATAATTCAATTTTTTTACAACAGCTTCTTTCTTTAATTTAACCTGATGATACATAGTCTTGGTGCAAATAATAAGATATTAGACCATCCACATCGGAGGCTTTTAACGAAACCTTAGCGCGAAACCATAGGTTTAGGGGAATAAAATAACATTAAACCGAAGTGGTTTTTCCCGGATCGGTCCGTCCGTAAGGGGTTTACGGACTCGGTCCTTCTTGACGTGTCACACTCTCATTCGCCCTCTGGAGAGGTGTGTGTTGATGCGTTGTTGAAGCCTTTTTCATTTGCGAACCAAAATAAAAAAAAAGAAAGAAGCTCTGGGCGAAAGGCGATAAGTGCGATAAGTCTAACCTAGGATCAACAAGGTAAATCGATTGTTTGTTTCGATTATTTATGGATTCCAAATCGTGTGCATGTTGTTTTCGTCGCCTTTGACGGTTTTGATTCTTGTTTAGAATCGATTTGAGAAAGTTAGGGTTTTGAAACGAAAGGGGTTTTACTCGATTTGGGGTTTTTAGTCTGTGGTTTGTGTTTCAAAACGGTTTTGGGATTGAATCGGTTAGGGTAGACTTTCGTTGAAGTTAGGGTTTGTCAAGGAAAGGGATTTCAATCGATTTCTGGATTATCGAGATTGTGGTTATGGTTTGTAAACGGTGCTCTTTTTGAATCGTTTTCAGTAGTATTACATATGAAGTTAGGTGGATTATTGAGATTGTGGTTATGGTTTGTAAACTGTTGAGTTTAGTGACAGTTTAGTTTCTTTCTTATTTTTATGGTTGTTGTTGAGAATAGGGTTTAGAGTGTTGTTGTCTGGACTTATCTATGTGATCGAATTTGTGTCTGTGTTGACATCTGTTTTGAACTTATTTCAGGTACAATGGGACAATATAGCTATAGCCAACCTTCTTCTTCTTCAGAGGAGTGTGATGTAGATCTAGCTTGTTTCCTACAAGCAGAAGCCGACATGTACGCACATGAAGCTGAGAGTAGTGTCAATATTCCAGGGGCCTTTGAGTATAGTCCTAATCCTGAGGCAGATGATGGAATCCCCAAGACGTGTTATTGTGGTGCTGACCCTGTTGTTCACACAACTCACACCAAGAAAGACCCAGGTAGAAGGTACTTTAGCTGCGAGAATGTCGACGATGGTGAGTGCCATATTTGGAAGTGGTGGGACGTAGCCGTTATGGAGGAGTTGAGTGACTTCCAGAGACAACTAAGGCAACTGAAGGATCAAGCCAATGAGAGTGAAAAGATGCTGGCTAAAGTGGAGACGACAGTGGAGGAGTTACCTAAGAAGAGATCATGGTTTATTACAAATAGCATTTCACTGGTTGTCGCTGCAATGGCTTTTATAGCTCTGTTGGTGATGTTCAAGAGGCTTGAAGAGAAGGAGAAAGTGTTAACAAGCTTCCTGGTTAGTTATCTTCATCGTGTTAACTTCGAATGTTTTTCTACAAGTTTTTAAATACTTTTGACTCTTTTATGTCGTTTGTGTTCAGGATGAGCTTCAGAGGCTGAAGATGCACGTTTATGACCGTTAGAAGGTAATTAACAAACACCCTGGTACTATGTATACTTTGAACTATTAAAACATATTATACTTAAGTCATTCTATAAATTAATTAAAAACAGACAACATTCAAATGTATTCAAAATAAAAAATAACTTCAAACTAAAACTGAAAACAGAAAACAGAAAACATTCAAACTCATTCAAAATTAAAAAATAAATTCAAACTAAAACTGAAAACGTTTTAGGTATTTCTTTTCACCTCCTCAACTGTAAAGGTTGTGAGATTAGATGGGGGGTTTAAATGCTAGTCTATAGGTTTTTCTTTTCACCTCCTCAACTGTAAAGGTTGTGAGATTAGATGGGGGGTTAAATGCTACCTCGTTAGGTTTTTCTTTTTACCTCCTCAACTGTAAAGGTTGTGAGATTAGATGGGAGGTTAAATGGTACTCTATAGGTGTTAAATAAAAGGGTTTAACTTTTTATCTAATCAACTACTCTGAGTTGATTGGTCTTAAATTTGTGTCATCTATAACAAATTGTTTATTTAGCCCTCTGTCCTGCTCATTCAAACTCATTCAAATTTAAAAAATAAATTCAAGAGTAACACAAAGCTAAACCATGGATAACCAGCACTATGATGAGCCAGCTGTAAAGGAGAGGCGTAAATGGTCTCCAAAAGAGGATGTTATCCTTATTGGAGCCTGGCTTAACACCAGTAAAGATGCTGTGGTCAGCAACGACCAGAAAGCAGGGGCCTTCTGGAAGAGGATTTCAGATTACTTCAACTCTAACCCGAACCTTGCTGGGGCACAACCTCGAGAGCTTGTTCATTGCAAGCAGAGGTGGGCAAGAATGAATGAACAGGTCTGTAAGTTCGTTGGTTGTTTTGAAGCGGCTACGAGGGAGAACAGAAGTGGTCGGAGCGAAGATGATTTGATGAGCCGTGCCCATGAAATCTTCGCCAATGACTACGAGCATAAGTTCGGCATGGATCATGCGTGGAGGGAGCTAAGGCATGACATGAAATGGTGTTCCAGCGTAGCTGGTAAGGACACTGGAAAAGAGAAGCGTAAAGCAGCTGTGGAGATTAATGGCGAAGAGGAAGTGGGGGAACCAGAGGGCAGACCCATGGGAGTCAAGGCTGCCAAAGGTGCGAGTAAAAAGAAGAAGAGTGGTAAAGAGGAGGAGCTGTCAAAGATACAGGCCATGCTGGAAATGAAAGATAAAATTTCCAAAAAAAAAATCGTTGAAAGTTTGATTGCCAAGAAGGAGCCACTTTCAGAGATGGAAACATCTCTGTATCTCAAACTTATGTCTGAGATGTTGTGATGTGTTTTCAAACTTATGTCTGAGATGTTGTGATGTGTTTTCAGTTTAAGGTACCATATCAGTCAATTTTCTTAGGATTAACTATGAATGTTGCTTAGTAATCTAGGTTGAATGTCGTCTGATTTTCTTAAATGTTGTTGGTTAGTATACGTTGAGTATTGCAGGGTCAGTACTTAGTATATGTTGTTACATGTTTCTCTGTATATGTTGAGTATTGCAGGGTCAGTACTTATTATTTTTTGTTTTCTTGTTGCAGGGTCAGTACTCACGGGTGCATTCGGCGTATGGTCAAGTCTTTTCCCCTGTAGGACATGTGAAGCAACTCACGGATTCCTACTGTTTACTTGGCTTTTTTGTATTAAACTTCAGTGAAGCCTTTATTTAAACATGTATTCGGCTTTTGCTATGTATCTCATTCTCATGTCTTTTGCTCTGTATCTCAAACGAAAAATCTAAACTTATGTGCTTCTATTGATATTGCTTTGAGCTTGTTGTTAACATCTTCTACTCTAGCCTTCCAGATTTGATCGTAAGTAATGTTAATGTCCAGTGATATTGCTTTGATCTTGTTGCTCTGGTTTTCTAGATGTCATCTTCATTCTCATCAACTCATTTGATATTCCTATGGTTTTATAATTATCAGATTCATTCTCATCATGTCTTTTATATCACTATGGTTTTATAAGAAGGTAAAACATATATATTATAACTACGATACATTAACCAGAACAAAAGAGACCAAATTTGTATAGCTTTGTTTTGTCTATATTACTTTGTTGCTCTGCTCTTTTAATAATTGGAACTGAGCCTTGTCGATTCTCAAAATTGTTAAATTAACCAAACCAGTGCAAAATTGTTAAATTAACCAAACCAGTGCAAAATTGTTAAATTTGTTTACGATAGGTTTTCAACCTCTTTTATATAAAACGTTAATGTCTGTGTATTCTTTTTATTCTATTTTAAACATTCTAAAAATGTTTGTATCTTATTTTTTTATAAGGCAGATTAGCACACCATGCCATCATCTTCATCTGATGAAGTCGAACGAAGAATGGACGAAGTTTTCGATGATATTTTTGAAGAAACAATCGACAACATCATGGAGGCCCAACCCAAAAACAAACGGTCCTATATAGAACGGGACCGGGAAGCAGGTCACCATCGTTTATGGAATGACTACTTCAGCGAAGATCCGACATTTCCGGCTCAATTCTTCAGACGACGTTTTCGCATGAACAAGGATTTATTCTTGCGTATTGTCCAGCGCCTCTCAGAGAACATTCCATACTTTCGGCAAAGAAAAGATGCGACTGGTCGGTTTGGTCTTTCTGCGCTACAAAAATGTACGGCAGCAATTCGCCTGCTTGCCTATGGTTCGGCAGCTGACACGGTTGACGAATACCTCCGTCTAGCTGAAACCACGGCACTTCGTAGTTTAGATAATTTCACTGAAGGAATTATACAGTTATTTGGAGATGAGTATCTACGACGGCCCACACCGGAGGATCTTCAACGACTACTCGATATTGGAGAGATACGTGGATTTCCCGGGATGGTAGGAAGCATTGACTGTATGCATTGGGAGTGGAAAAACTGCCCAACCGCCTGGAAAGGGCAGTACACACGTGGATCGGGAAAACCGACAATTGTCTTAGAGGCCGTAGCTTCACAGGATCTTTGGATATGACACGCCTTTTTTGGTCCTCCAGGTACCTTAAACGATATTAATGTCCTCGACCGGTCTCCAGTATTTGATGACATTTTACAAGGTCGAGCTCCCAGGTTAGAGTATGTGGTCAACGGGCACAAGTATAATTTGGCCTACTACCTCACAGATGGTATATATCTAAAATGGTCAACATTTATCCAATCTATCTCGCTTCCTTAAGTGACTAAAGCGGAGTTATTTGCTAAAGTTCAAGAATCAACCAGAAAAGATGTAGAGCGGGCTTTTGGAGTATCACAGGCTCGTTTTGCGATTGTCAGAAACCCGGCTCTTTCATGGGATAAGGACAAGATTGGGAGGATTATGAGAACTTGTATCATATTGCACAATATGATCGTCGAAAATGAACGCGATGGATACACTCAGTACGATATCTCTGAATTTGAAGAAGGAGAGACAAGTAGAAGTTCACAGGTGGATATGTTCTATAGTACAGACATATCTACAAATCTCGGTAATGTGCTTGGTATCAGGAATCATGTCCGCGATAGGCGTATACATGAACAATTGAAGAATGATTTGATCGAAAATATTTGGAACAAATTTGGGGTTGAAGAATTTTAATTATTGTATCTTTATGTGTAATCATGCAATTAATAAAATTTTAATTATTGTATATTTCAATTTAATCATGCAATTAATAAAATTAAAAAAATTTCATGTTTAAAAAAAAAAAAAAAAAAATTTAAGGACTCATAAACGGAGTCCACCATTACACTCATTTTTTGGTTTCGGATCCTTAACTATTCTAAAAAAAAAAAAAAAAAAACAAAAGTAAAAAGCATCCCTAAGGACTCCACAATGGGATCCACCATTGTGGATGCTCTTACATTATGAACATCTCCTATATATTAAAGAAGAAACTTACAACATTTTTTGTAGCCACATGTCGCTGGAATATTTTCAAAGTTACTAGAAAAATATGTTGGCCCATTAAATTTTTATTATAATTTTTATTAAATTAATCATAAAATTAATTAATACTATACAATTAATATGTTTCATTCTTTTCTTAAATAAAAACTACGGAATTACCTAATATAGTTTAAGTATATATGATGATTATTGATTTTAATAATAAAGATTTGATAACAATTTTTATATCATTCATTAATTATGTAATCTTATATTGTTAACATAATATAACACTCATATTAACCATATAAAACTTTTTTGCATTTTCACATATCTTATAATCTGGACTCATAAAAATACTAAGAAAAATATACAATTCATCATAAAACCACATAAATAATCATGAAATCATATGAGTAACAAGTTTCATTTAATAGATATAAACAATAACACATACACTAAAGTATATACCATATAGAATACAAAAGTATTTTTAATTTCCAAATTTGCATTGAAAAAGAATTGAGAACTCATAATTTTAACTTCAAAATTTTCACTGAAGTTTCAAAAAAGATTATAAATTATTAAAGCTATTAAAAATCTCATGCTGAATTTTTTTATCACGGTTTACAGTTTTAGTTATAAAAAGATATAGATAATCATAAAAAAAAATGATTAAGAAATCTGACTTAAGATAATACATATTAAAAATATATATATATATATATATATATATATATTAATATCATTTAAATTTAGTTATATCCTTATAAAATATATAAAGTGATTGTTTAGATTATTTACCATAAATTATTATAAATAAACAAAGCTCATTGTTGTGATGTGCTTGCGCCAATTTAATTAAATTCATAGTAGTTCATTATTTTTAAATTATTTCATAAATATTTCTTATTTTTTTAGTTTTATAATATATAGAAAACATAAAATAAATAATAATCAATAAAATTAAGTTTTATATAAAAAGCTCATCTTGTGCAAGGGCACGGGTCATAACATATCTATACTATTATTTAAGAAGTAATTTTGCTGATGTGTCATGTCCTCCACGATTTTAGGTAATTTTCATAATTTTTAGTTTTAAATAATATTTTTCATAATATTTTCATTCATAATACTTATCTAACCTGTTTTTAACTTTTTGATGATTATTATAAATTATTAACTAATAATAATCCGATAAAATACATGTTTGACCAAAAGCATTATCAAAATATTTTAGTTGGTTATTATATTGATTATAGTCTGGTAAAATACATATTTGACTAAAAGCATTATCAAAATATTTTAGTTGGTTATTATATTGATTATGCGCCGCTGACTTAGTCATTATCGAGAGCTAATAGAATTTAAACAAAAGAATACAAAGCATTATTCTCTTAGTAACTTCAAATCTAAGTTATTTCGAGGAGACTCTTTTATTATGAATAATTTCACATCGGTGATTATACAAGAGAATATAGAACGAATCCTCTTCCTTTTAAGATTAACTTTTATAGAACAACCAAAACCACTCCTTGTGATGATTTTCCAAAAGAGTTGCCAAATAATTATTTCAAAGATTTTAAAGAAATATTAGGATGTGAGTATGAAAAAGAAGTCTTGATCGGTAAATTTTCTATATCATAGTGTTTTAAACTGATGTGTCCCTATTTATATTCTCTTTTTTCACCAGTTCCTTTTTCTAATGTTTTGTGTTTTAGATATTATTGGTGAAGTTGTGAATGTTGGACCTTTAGAAGATCTCATGGCAAAAGGAAAGTCAACAACTAGCTGGAATTAACAATTCGTGACATAACGTAAGTTTTATTCAGCTTTTAATTTTATATTATTTTATTTTAATAATCTTATACTGTTTTGTATTTTAAATATTTAGTGATACACGTTTAACATGTGTGTTGTGGTCTGGGTATGCAAAGGAAGTATCAGATTTCTTTAAATCTAATGAAGCATCATGTATTTTCTGTGTTGCTCGATTTGTTTGTGTGCGAGAATTCAGAGGTATTTTTTTCCCACAGAATCTAACATCTAAATTGCTGATAATATTTTGATTTTTTGTTGTAATTTTGTTGATCTTTTAGGAGCTGTTATTGTTTCTAATGTATTCAATGCCACTGAAATTCCTTTTGATCCACAACTACAAGAAGTGCTCGACTCCAAATCCAAATTGCCCAATGATGATTTGGCTATTACTAGAGAAAACTTTGATCCAAAATCTACGCCTATAAGAGTAGATTTATATGATGAGTTTTCCATTAAGAATCCAATAAAAACTATCGGTGCATTGAATGTATCGAATGAGGTATGTTCCATTTACTAAATAGTTTTGGTTACAACTAACGGATGTCAACTGAAGTTATTGATGAATTTAGTTTTATGTGAAGTTGATTTGTTTGTTTCTATAGGTGGGAAAATGTGTTACACTTTATTTCCATTGAAACTACTCCAAAGTGGTATTTTGTTGCGTGTCGTACCTGTAGGATGACAATTCATCCATGTGAAGATTATCTTGATGATAGTATTTAGCTGAATATTTTAAACCTAAAATATTTAAAATTTTCTGAATAACCCTATATTTTTTACCCAAACAACTCGAATTAACTGATATTTGACCTGAAAAACTCTAAACTATCAGAAATTACCCTCTCAAGTGGAACCAAACTAGACCTAATTTTTTCCTAATTTTATCCGGTTCCTAACTTTGCTACCCTAACCGAACCGAAAACTGAAATAACCAACCGAACTCGAAATATTTGAACCAAAATCAAATTAAATGCCCAGACCCAAACCAAACCATAAAACCCACTAAAGTCCTTAGTATACAGACCTTCAAACTCATATTCTAACAGCAAAACCTAATAACCTTAGAAGCTTTGGAATAGGATTACGACTGATTTGGTTTTATAATTGAGTTTCTGATTTATTTTCATAGTATAAATCAGAAAATAGAAAAAAGAGAGCAAAAGGAAAAAAAAAAGAAAGAACAAAAAAAAAAAGAGAAACAAAAAATATAAAGTATATGAGATATAGTGAAATATGGTCTATATTCTAACGCTTAAAATTAAAGACTAACACATTAAAAATATTATATATTAAATATCATTCTGATGAAATTTTTTAATACGAAAACACATTTAATATTGTTGGACATATATTCTCGCACAAGGTGCGGCAAGTACCTAGTTAAAAGTTATAACATGATAATTTGTTAGCGGGTAGTTATCATTTTGAAAGCACATCTGCCGGCTTATTTCCATTGCTACCAATCTATTCGAAACTAGTAGAAGTTTTCATGCGCCATAGGTATAAAGATTAATTCAAAATAAATTATTATTTTCTTTTTAAATTTTATTTTACATTTTTAGATTATTTTAATAGTTTAAATTTTCAAATTTGAAAAAGCCGTAAATGTAATTTTGTAATTTTAAATTTTATTTAACTCTTTCAATTTGAGTTTATTTAGATTCAATAGATTTAAAATAATTGTTAAAACTAGCACATTCATGATACACTATTTCACTTTTACATTAATCATCTTTACCTGTAAAATTTTGATAGTCATAAGACAATGGTACCCTTAATTAATTTTGTAGAAAATATATATTTTAGAATTTAGGGTTAAGGGTTAAGAATTTAGGATTTAGGGTTAAGAATTTAGGGTTTAGGGTTTATAATTTAGGGTTTATAATTTTAGGGTTAGGGGTTTAGGGTTTAGGGTTTAGAATTTAGGGTATAGAATTTAGGATTTATGGTTTAGATTTTAAGGTTTAGGGTTTAGAATTGATATTTTAGTGTTTAGGATTTAGGGTTTAGAATTGATATTTTATGGTTTAGGGTTGAGTTTTAGGGTTTAGGGTTTAGAATTGATATTTTAGGGTTTAGGGTTTAGAATTGATATTTTATGGTTTAGGGTTGATTTTTAGGCTTTAGGGTTTGAATTTCGAAATAGTATAATTCGAAAAAAATAAAAAAAAATATTTTTTGTTTTTTGAGTGTTTTTATTTATTTAAATATTTATTTTATATATATAAAGAACAAGGGTATAAGAGTCTTTTATTCTTTAATGAAAAGTGTATTTTTGAAAATGTCCCCCTTCTTAAGGTAAATGTGAATTAGGGTACCCAAGAATGTGTATTTATGCAATTATCCCATTATATTTTATAACAATTTTTTTTTATTTATTTCAATTATATTATTGGACAAATCAGTTTCCTATGTATCTCGTTCACGTGAACTCTCGTGATTGTTGATTACAGTGGCACCCTTAATAAATTTAAAACATTACATTTCTTAGCATTATTAAATTTTGTTTCTTTTTTTTATTTGATAATTTATGCTAATTATAATTTAATTTTAACTTTCTTTTATTTTATTTTTAACATATAATACACATAAAATAAAAAGGAAAAAAATACTTTTTTAAAAACAAAGTTTTAATAACATTATATAATTTGATTACATAAAAAAGGATGTGATTTCAAATCTTATTTAACAAACTCTATATTTATATATTGACCATTATTAATATTGTACAAATATTAACTAAATCACATGTATTAAAGTAAGATAACCTTTTCAATATGGTCAATTTAGTTAATATTCGCACAGTATCAATAGTGAGTAATTAAAAAAATATATATTAAATTCTAGTATATTATTTCATTTTAAAATAATTAACAAAAACAGGTTAAGGTATAAATAGACAATTGCATCACATTTAGGACTGTTCAATATGGTAATACCGACCGTACCGAACCGTACAGACCCGAACCAAATCGGTATAGATAATATGGTTTGGATTTGGTATATACCATATAAATCAAATGAATATAATTTTATAAAAGCTGTACGATTTGGATATGGTTAGGTTTATAACCGATTAAACTGAATAAACCGAACAAACTGATCAAAGTATAAATATATACATTAAATAACGATAAATGATAACTGATTTGTTATAAGTTATTTTTTGTTAATAATTAATACAATATAATTTTATTAAAGAAACATTAAAAATTGAAAAACACCTAAAAAATAAAAGTTACTCACTGTAGCCAAATGTCTTAACTTCTTATTCTTTTGAAATAGTTTTATTCTTTTATTTTTTTGTTAATTGACTGAGTGAAAGTATATCTTAATAATTTTCTTTTTCTTTTTCTTCGACTGTTAGCTAGATTTGATTTGATTTTATTGATTTAAGAAATTGTGAAATTAGATGATAGCATGAAATTTCTTTGGAAGAAACATAGAAGACAAGAAAAGTTGCAAGAAACTGAGTCATTGATCAAATAGATTGTTTTGTTTTTTATTCTTTTACATTCCATTATTTTTGTACACCAGATATTTTATTAATAAATGTTAGTTTTGACAACATACTTATTTAAATTTATATATTATGAAACCAAATCAAATTATAATGTTTTTTGTATAAACCGAGTAAATAAAAAACCGGTAGTATAAAAAACGAACCAAACCAATAGATATGGTTCTAATATGGTATCTAATTTTTATAAACCAATATACCGAAAAACCAACCAAAAATCAAACTGGAATCCAGATTGAACATGCCTAATCAAATTATAATATTCTTTATAAAATATTATGTACAAAGAAAAAAATTATTATCAAACATATATATTATAAGTTCTTAGTATTGAAACCAATTCAGATATGGCAACAAGTTCTTCTACCATGTCATCTGCTGGTGTAAGTTAATTATGATTGTCTTTGTTTTTTTTCCTTAAAATACTCTCTCATTGTCTTAACTTATCTAACTACAATCACACATATTACTCATTTTAGGTGTTGTTGTTGTTGGATTCAAGTTCAAGTGAAGATCCTAAAACTCCTTCGACAAAGCGAAAAGATGGTGATCCTGATCTACAAGGCATAACATCTACTTTTAAGAAAATTTGCACCAAACAAATCAAACAGGAAAAGGCAAAGACAGATTGATATGGCAAACAACTCTCTCTTTTTGTTTACGTTTTCTTTTTCAGGAATTTTTTCGTTTTTTTTTAATTTTATGCAATAATTTCTATTGTTTTGGGTTTTATGATTTTAATTTATGAGATTTGCTGGTTATAATTAGTATTTTTTTTATCCTTAGATTACTAACTAAGCATGTAAACAATCTTACACAGTACTCATAGAACCAGCAAAACGATCTTACTAATGAACATAACATATACAAGAACATACTTGACTAAAAGAGCTGAATCGGTTCAGTGATACATGAAACACCGGATCTTTTTCTATCAGTATCTTATTGCTGAAAACAAAAGGTTAAAGCATATTAATATCATGGATAACTTAGAACAAAATATAAAAAAACGTGAGATTACCTCATGTCCATAAGTAGCGAAACAGGATATTAATTGAGACCGATAACCATGAGTTCCAATTTGAACCTTATTTTAAAAACATCCATAAGTAAAGAAAAAGCAAAGATTCATTTGAAAAAGAAAGCTTAATTGAAAAAAAAAAAGAAAAGCCCCATGTTCTATGCATACCTAATCATCTTAAACCCTTCTTCTAGAAATGATTATTGCATGTGTCATTTTATATTTTAGAATGTTCTTGCAGTGTCAAATTTTGACTGCTCTTTGACTGTTCAAATTAGGCATTAGTCACCATGGTCAGTGTCAAGTTTTTGACAGATAACCATAAAGTCTTTGACTGTTCTTCTCTAGAGAATACATATTCCAAAAATGAGGAATCTGACTTAGATGATCTTATGGATTTGGAAGCAGAAGTTGGGTTAAACGTCATCACAACTAAAGCACCTAATACCAAATGCTCTGATGGATTTATCAAGCATCTAAACCAACCTTCATTCATTACAATGATGATGGTAACTAAGATAAACGTTTTTTAACATACTAACATGCTTACTTACGCCTAACTAACTTAAGTTTTTAGATCATTATGAATTTTGCAGAATATTTAGATGAAGGTGATCCTAACTAAAAATGTGCTCATTGTGGTCCTATAATGTGGTATGGAGAGCGGCTAAAAAAGAGAAGAAATGCAAAGAATCCTACGTTTTCATTATGTTTTATGCAAGGTCAAGTGCAATTGCCTTTATTGAAGGAACCACCAACCGTTCTAAAAAAACTCTTAGAAGGAGATGATTCAAGAAACAGACATTTTCAAAAACATATAAGACCTTATAATATGGTTTTTTCCTTCACCTCTTTTGGTGGAAAAGTTGACAGGACATTAAAAAAAGGTAGAGGCCCTGATATGTTTCAACTTCAAGGTGAAAATTACCATTTATTGGGTAATTTAACTCCACTTGATGGATCTGAACCGAAGTTTGGACAGCTATACATAGTTGACACAGAGAATGAAGTTGAAAACAGAGCTAAATGTTTAAGGTATAACATTCAATATTCAAATATGTGTTTCTTATATTCAAGTAACTAACATGTTCCTTTTATAAAATAATTTACAGCTCTGGAAAACAGAAAGTTCAGGTAAAAAAATCATCTAATCGTCTGAGATATTTGAAATTAAACAACCTTCTTTACGATCTGATAGTTATGACTTCATTAATGCAGGCAAAGTGGATATGAATGAGCAAGGATCAGTTTTTACATTACCAGCTTCATTTGTGGGTAGTCCTAGATATATGAAAAACAATTACTTGGATGCTATGACAATATGTAAGCACTTTGGATTTCCAGATATGTTCATCACTTTCACATGTAATCCCAAATGGCCAGAGATTACAAGATATGTTAAAGCGAGGAAGCTGAAAGCTAAAGATAGATCAAACATAATTTGTAGGATTTTCAAGATCAAGCTTGATTTGTTGATGGATTCTTTAACCAAGAAGAATATATTGGGAGAGACACGATCATGTAAGTTAATATCGGCTTTAATATATGTTTAAAATTCTTCATATAATTTAACTTCTATTAGTGCTGACTATATGTAATTTGTTTTTTTATGACACAGCTATGTACACAATTGAGTTTCAGAAACGTGGATTACCACATGCTCACATTCTCTTATTCATGAAGTAGATAAAGGTTCCCACAACAGACGATATTGACAACATTGTTTCTGCAGAGATACCTAATAAAAAGGAAGAACGAGAACTTTATGAGGTCATTAAGGATATGATGATTCATGGTCAATGTGGAAGAGCAAATAAAAATTCTCCATGTATGGAGAATGGGCGTTACTCTAAATCATATCCTAAATAATTTGCTGAGAAGACGAGTATTAATAAAGAAAGATTTCCGGTTTACAAGAGGCGCCAACAGTCTGAAAACTTTGTTTTGAAGAATGGAGTGAGATGTGATAATCGATATGTTATTCCTTATAACAGAAAGTTGTTTCTTCTTTACAGAGGTCACATTAATGTGGAATGGTCCAACCAAGTTGGGTCTATCAAGTATTTATTCAAGTACATAAATAAAGGACATGATCATGTCACAGTTGCTGCTGAACCACCAGACCACATTGTTGCAAGTGAGTTAGGAGATGTAGAGATTACTAAGGAAACTCGTGAAAAGAAAAGGAATGAACTCAAGGAATTTTTAGATTGCAGGTCTATTTTTTTTATAAGCAGTATATCATTTTCTTAACTAATGTGTGATTTTAACGTTTACCAATTTGTTTTTGCAGATATGTTTCAACATGTAAAGGAACATGGAGAGTCTTCAAATTTCCTATTCACTATTGATCAACTGCTGTAGAGAAGCTTAGTTTTCATCTTCCAGGAAAGAAAGTTGTCACATTCAAAGGAAAGGATAAACTGAAAGCAGTTGTCACTCGGAAGCTCATTCAAAATACAATGTTTTTGGCTTGGTTTGAGCTGTGAAAAATTGTGTCCCTTGCTAAAATATTGACCTATGCTCAGATTCCAAACTTCTTTATTTACGATAAAAGGTCAAAGAAGTTCAAAAGACGGAAACGAGGATTTTCTCTAGATTAATTATGTTCCTAAGACCCAGGAATATGCTTATTTCTTGCGTGTATTGTTGAACATTGTCAGAGGACCCACCAGTTATGAGGACATTAAAACATATCAAGGTGTTCTATATCCGAGCTACAAAGAAGCATGTTATGCTCGTGGGATATTAGATGATGATGAGGAGTACATTGATGACATAGTTAGAAGGAGTTTTGAAAACACATCAAGTGAGCTACGGAAAGTGTTTATTATGATGCTCATGAGTAACACTTTATCTAAGCCATAGTCGGTATGGGAAAACACTTGGCAGTTTTTGTCTGAAGATATTGAGCATTCCAGGAGAAGAAATTTTAATAGACCAGGTTAGACTTTTATTTTTTTTTCCATTATTGTGATAAAATTCTAGAGTTTTCTTAAGTAATTTAATTTATAATTTGTTTGCTTTCCTATCTTATCTTATTCATTTCAGTTCTATTTTTAAGTGATGATGACAAAAAGAAGTATGTTTTACTAGAGATAGAAAAAAGTTTGAAGCGGAATGGTACTTCTCTAACAAGGTTTGAATCTATGCCTAAACTACCAAGGACAAGCAGTAACGAAGTCGGCTGTCATGTCTTGGCTGTTATCTTCATTTGCATCTTTTATATTGCTACTTGATATTCTCAACGTCCAATATCATGCAAAAATGTTAAAAAGTTTTATGATTGTCCTAAATGATGATTTAATTTATTTATAAAAATGACAAGACAGTCATATCTAACTCAGAAAACGTACGTTTGATCCGCTTACATGATCACTATGCCTTACCAATACTTCAGGTTACAGTTGATAAACACATATCTTCTTCACCATGACTCTGAATGATCTTTTCTGCATATCCTTCACCATTACTACACCTGCTCTCTGTTTCGCCATAAACAATTCTTAGACTATATTAATAATACATCATGCCAAATAACCAATATTTATAAATTCTAATTTTTCATAACTGAGACCCATGCATAGAGATGAGTCATGTAATCGTCTATGATCTTCATAATAACTAACTCTAAAGCTCCAATTTCTTTTCTCTTACGAAGAACCTGAATAGCCAAATTTGTAGATTTCTCTTTCATTTTAATTAAGACCATCTACGCTATGAAATGAAAAATATAATTGGAAATTTGTTCATACCTTTGCATCGAACTCAAATCTAACATCGAAAAATTAATCTTCCGATGGATTACTTGATACTCGTGAACAAAGACAATCTTCAGTTGTTACTTTACCCATAACGTTGTTTTGTTTTCAAGTTTACCATGGTACGGGCTTTATCTCTCAAAGAGATGTGTCTTCTTATTTGAAATCTCCGATCATGTTTAAAAAATCCTAACACAAAATATAGATTAGGACAACTAATCGAAATAGATAAAGTTTAAACGGGAAGGTATAAACCTAAACCTTTAAGCCATGACCGGAGGTACAAATCAGTAGATCCATCTTCTGTTCTCATTCTTCTAAAAGAAATCAAAGGCGTTTAGGAAGATCTCGTCACAGGACAGCACCGACAGATAGATCGATCCGTAGAAGAAAAAGTATTTTCTAGGGGATGCCATGTAACAAAAACATATTTCTGTTTTTTTCGGAAAAAACAAATTTGGGCCTTTTTATTTGGGTTTGAATTAATACAAAGCATACATATTTTAAAATCATAAAGTAATGAGCCAAATCAAATTTTATGTTTGGCTTGTTTTAGTTTTTATTGTTTTTTTCCCTAAAAGCTATATAAACAACAATTTATAATATCTTTAAAATGACATAATTCTATATATTGTTATTTAATAAAACTTTAAAAACCTGAAGCTATATAAACATTCATTTTAAATAAGTTTTAAATGACAAAAATTATTTGATCTCATCTATTAAAATGAAAAGTATTATTTTAATGTTCTAATATTATACACTTTATATTTAGTTTACCAAGAAAAAATCACAATACAATATAAAAAGAATACAATCTCAGAGTTTAAAAATGCACATTCAACAAAATCAACAAGATACATCAAGTTATAATCTCAAAAACATGGAACAATAACATGAATATTTTTAAAACAAGCAAAAATATATTATTACATTGAAGAACATACAGCCGCGCGGGAGTGGATCAAAAGCTAATTAGAATTAAGAAGATAAAAAATTGTAAACTGAACAAAAAAGCACATTATTTTAATAAATTTATCTTGCAAAATATGCTTCCTTAATCAAACATAATTTCGGTTTATTGTATAAAAATCATACTTACAGCATAAACTACAACAGACTACAGTTATATGGTACTGCATCTTTATTTTGCACTACTATTACCAAATCTGCAGTTAGTATTCTAATCGTAAATCAATGAAATTAAAAAAAAAAGTACCCACAGCCACACATGATGAAGCTACGACGTCGGTAGAGAGAAATCGCCACTCAATCCAGGGCGAGATGAAGTTGCATTGTTCCCTCTCAGGGAAGACGCATGGCGTATGTTACCACTCAACTCGGCTCGATTTCAGTGCGGGTATGTTATCAGGCCAAGGAAGCTTCGCTTAGGCCTTCTCCGAAAATAACAGCCACTAGTCCTTTAGGTCAAATTCAACTCGTTTAGAATTGCTACCACACTCAGGTACATTGTCATTCAGTTTCTGCCTGTAAATTGATGTTTAGTTTATAATCGTTTGCTTTCACGAACACTAGAGCTGCAATGTACACTCTTTTCAGTTAACTTCACTACATATTTAAATTTAATCAAGGGTCTTCGCTCGTTCATATTTGGCGTTAAATTTTCCTTTAGATTCAGCTTCCTATGATTAATGTAATACGTTTTTTTTTTTTAAATTTGATGCATTTCTGTCTAAATGCAAGTGTCTGTGTGTGACCTTTTCCACCTTAAACTGTTTTCTTCTTCGTTTGAAATGTTTCTCTGTTGGAAAGTATTTTATTTAGACCTGCAAAGATGGTGGTGGGGCTTGGTCTTCATGATTGGAGATTAGTGGAGAATATTCCTAAACCAGGTAGTGATTGACAAGTCTCACTTATCCTTTTTTTAATTATTAGAGCCACCCTTTACTTTAATATTTTACGTGTGATGGCTTAGAACATGCTTATGCGGGATGTCATTGTTGTCTGGTTAATAGTCTCTCATTACATTTTCTAAGTCAACTCTTTGTTCTCGATATATATAATGGCTAGTAATATTAAGAAATCAAGGTGGACTTGGCGATGAAAAAGATTGGACATCATATTATATACTGGGAAGTTCTGTCTTGAACGTGTTTTGCAGCTGGAGAATCTATCATCCACCATTGTTGCAGACCACAAAATTCGTCCAGGATAGTCTGATTCTCTTCTTCTTTTTCTTTCTCTTGTCACAAATGGCTCAAGGATTGCATCTCACTCTGATGATCTTCTTTGTTCATCTGATCTGCATTTCGAGTCAGCAGGAGACAGGGTTTATCTATAATGGCTTTGGCCAAACAGACCTTTATACTGATGGCGTTGCAAGAATTCTTCCCGAAGGACAGTTGCAGCTAACCGATGGATCCGGGCAGAAAATGGGTCATGCTTTCTTCAAGAAGCCTTTTGAGTTCACTTCACCTGAATCACTCTCTTTCTCAACACATTTTGTGTGTGCTCTGGTGCCTAAGCCAGGATATATTGGTGGTCATGGCATCGCCTTTGTTATGTCTGCTTCCATGGATCTCACACATGCAGTTGCAACTCAATTCTTGGGACTTTTTAACATCTCGACTCACGGATCTTCCTCTTCTCATCTAGTCGCTGTTGAGCTTGATACTGCCCTCAGCGCTGAGTTTGATGACATCAATGCCAATCATGTTGGTATCGATGTCAACAGCCTTATCTCTATCGAATCTACCCCGGCTTCTTACTTTTCCGAAATTAAAGGTAAGAACGAAAGCATACAGCTTTTGAGTGGAGCTCCTATTCAAGTCTGGGTGGACTACGGAGAAAACGTAGTTAATGTTTACCTGGCCCCTCACAAAATTCAAAAGCCAAGTCAGCCTCTTTTATCAACATCTCTTAATCTTTCAGAATCTTTCCCAGATAGAAAGATATTTATTGGGTTCTCTGGAGCGACAGGGACATTGATCAGCTACCAATACATACTAGGGTGGAGCTTTAGTAGAAACAAGGAGTCACTGCAGACCCTGGATGTCACTAAACTTCCTCGAGTTCCTCCTCATAAAGCTAAAAATGAGAGACCATCAGTGCTGCTTATTGTTCTGCTCATATTACTGGCAGTCGTATTGTTTTTGGTTCTTGGAGCAGCTTTTGTCTACAGGAGAAGGAAATATGCTGAATTAAGAGAGGAATGGGAAAAAGAATATGGTCCACACCGCTTTTCCTATAAAGCTTTGTACAAAGCTACACAAGGGTTTCACAAAGATGGACTTGTCGGAAAAGGAGGTTTTGGAGAAGTGTACAAAGGAACTCTGCCTTCCAATGGGCAAGTAGCAGTGAAAAGAGTGTCACATGACGCAGAGGAAGGGATGAAGCAGTTTGTGGCTGAAATCGTGACAATGGGTAATATGAAGCACAAGAATATGGTTCCACTTCTTGGTTACTGTAGAAGAAAAGGTGAATTACTTCTGGTATCTGAATACATGCCCCATGGTAGTCTTGACCAATACTTGTTCAATGACGATAAACCTGCCTTTTCATGGCGTCGAAGACTTATAATCATCAAGGATATAGCTTCAGCTCTCAATTACATGCATACAGGAGCTCCTCAAGTTGTTCTCCACCGGGATATCAAGGCTTCTAATGTTATGTTAGACGCTGAATACAATGGAAGGTTAGGGGACTTTGGTATGGCAAGGTTCCATGATCATGGAGCAGACCCTGCTACAACTGCCGCTGTGGGAACCATTGGCTACATGGCACCGGAGCTTGTTAGCATGGGAGCTTCCACTGCAACCGACGTTTATGGCTTTGGTGCCTTTTTACTTGAAGTATCATGTGGGAGAAGACCCGTTGAGCCTGCGTTGCCAGAGGAAAGAAGGTCTTTAGTTAAGTGGGTCTGCCAATGTTGGAAGATGGCTTCTTTGCTCGGAGCTAGAGATCCGAGATTGAGAGGTGAAATCTCAGCTGAGGAAGTGGAAATGGTATTGAAACTTGGATTGCTTTGCATGAATGCTGTGGCTGAACTGAGACCTTCGATGGAAGAAGTCATGCAATACTTAAATAAAAGCCTTAAGCTGCCTGATATCACCCCAAATTCTCCTGGTATCGGGTCCTTTGTACCACTGATTATGGGATCAAACCCCCTCCCTGCCTCCCCCACTACGGAGACCTTGTCAGCATCACTTTACTCTTCTTCCTCAGCCAACGACTCTACATTTGTCACTCACTCAGTTGTCTATGGCCACGGACGGTAAAATTTGGGAAATTTCCTCTTTTATTGTCTTAGTTTATTTGGAATGAGAAAATCAATGTTAGGGTTGTGTGAAGTAGCTTTAGTTGGCAGGAGTACGTGCCATTGTGCTCCATTTGTGAAGTTTATTTCAATATATGACACAAAGTTATCCCGCATTGAAAATTAACGTTTGGAGTCTTTTTGTAGAAATGCCTTTTAAGCTTTGTAAATTTTTGATGTGTATTTGCACCAAAGTTTTGCATCTTTTTATTTGTATATTTCCTTCTACGTTAAGTTTATTGCATTTTCCTGTAACTAAGATTTTTGTACAGATATTTACAAGTTGTTCTTCACTCTAGTGTCTGTTATTTTGAACTCATTCTGCGAAATCTCGAATAAAATAAATACTTTTGTACCACAAGCCCCAGATTCGCAAAAACCAGTGTTCTGGTTCTCTGGAATCAGCAATGACTTTCCACCTGGGAGGGTTGGATCTTATTTCCATTATATTTTTCATATGTTCTCTTATTTTACTGGTTTTCTTGAATAGTTGAAATGAGTTTAGTTTCCTCAGTGGAGTTGAGTGGCTTCACATGAGAGCATCATCAAGTTCCCGGCTGAACTAAGATTGTAATCAGAGATGATTGTTTCATCCCATGAAAGGTAAACGTGTAGAGGTTTTTTCTGAACTGTTGACGACTAATATTTTGTTCTTATATCCAGTGACACATTTAGCTATGATCTGGGGTAATAGAAAGATGATGCCCTCGAATAATATCATAATTCATAACTTGTCGAACTATAGAGGATTTAAGAATATAGTTAGCTATTTGTCTCCTTATGTTCCTTTATTGGTTGGATGAAAGCGCTTACAAGGAATGATGAAAGAACTTGCTACTGTTTCTTTGATGTCAACACTATTAGATATTCCATGTGTGTGAAGGCAGAATTCACGGACTTAAATAAACTAGTGTGAGAAACGTGCTCTGTTTATTGAGGTCAACAATAGACTACGGAGTCAATTTTGAATTGATGATTTTTCTCATAGATAGAATACACCTAAAAAGGTGCCAATCAAATAAAGAAACTGTAGCTTTGAGGATGTTAGTTTGTTGAAGAGAACAGAGGAGAAGACTTCAATGTTAAGACTTTATTTTCTTTGTTTTGACTTGTCTAAGCTTGATTTCATTCACCTACTTCAGTATTCTATAAACGGTGGGTGCTTGGCTTTTTTAGGCTTTTGTTCCTTTTACATTTGAGTGCCTTTCCCTCTTTAATAAGCGTCATAAGGTATCTTTTAAAGATGATAAATATAAGATAATGAAACTTTTTGTTGGCTACCGCGTGTAGCAGTTACCTTGTTCTTCTGCTGATGCTGTGTCGACGTGAAGCGGTTCGTAATATATAAATATTAAACAGGCTTCGCTGTACTTTTTTAAAGCCAATAAAAAGTTACCACTAACATAAGTTTACATCTTGTTTTCTGCAGCGAGCAATGTTTAATCAGAGAGAGAGAGAAAGATCTGCTTAGAGAAGAAGAGAACTCTCGAATCCATCAGCACAAATGGCTCGTGGATCGCTTCTGATCTGGTATTACTTTAAATTATTTGTTTTCTTACTCAGCTTCATAAATTATACAAGTAGCTGTCGTCTGAGAAAAATCCGGGGAAAGATTGTGGGAATTGATTCCAATGCACATGTAATGATTAATTTAATTGTTTTTGCTGTTTGTTAGTACGCTTCTAGCACGTTCCTAATGTTTCTTTGGATTCAAATTTGGATTAAGTTGTGTTAAACTAATATCTGAATTTGAACATTTGAAAACCATGTGAAGTTTTGTTGATTTTTATAATGTTATCAAGCTGTTGGTTTTACCAATAAAGAATTGCATGTTGTTGATTGATGCTAGTAGTTCTTATAAATCACATTTACTTTATCAGAGAGGAAAGATCTACACAGAGCTCTTTGTTTCATCAGCAGCAATGTCTAGTGGATTGCTTCTGTTCTTCTGGTTAATCTCCTTTTTTCATCTTATATCTTTGTCAACTTCATCAAAAGATACCAGTTTTGTCTTCAACGGCTTTGGAAAAGATAAGCTTTCTCTTGATGGGTCAGCTACGTTATTGCCCAGTGGATTACTGCAGCTTGCTAAAGATTCGCAGCATCAAATGGGGCGTGCTTTCATCAAGAAGCCCATCGAGTTCAGCTCCTCTAAACCACTCTCATTCTCAACACACTTCGTCTGTGCTCTGGTGCCTAAGCCAGGAATCGAAAGCGGCCACGGCATTACCTTTGTGATATCTCCGACAGTGGATTTCACTCGGGCGCAGCCAGGTCGGTACTTGGGGATTTTCAACGCCTCAACTAGTGGATCCAATAAAGCTTCTCGCCTGTTTGCTGTTGAGCTGGACACTATTAAAAACCCAGAGTTCGATGAGACAAACAATAATCATGTTGGGATTGATGTGAATGATCCCATTTCAGTCGAATCAGCACCAGCTTCTTACTTGTCCAAAACAGACCAGAAGAATGTGAATGTTAACCTTTCTAGTGGAGAACCGATACAGGTTTGGGTTGATTATGAAGGCACTCTACTTAATGTCTCTGTGGCTCCTCTTGATGTCAAGAAGCCAAGTCAGCCTCTTTTGTCACGTGCCATCAATCTCTCGGAAGTTTTTCAGAGTAGGAGATTGTTCGTTGGGTTCGCTGCGGCAACAGGGTCAGCAATCAGCTACCACTATCTTCTTGGGTGGAGTTTCAGCACAAGCAGGGAACTATTGCAGCCACTTGATAGCTCAACGTTTCCTCGAGTTCCTCGGCCTAGAGTTAAGCATAAGAAACCATATGCGCTGATTATCGGTCTCCCCACTGCACTTGCTATCATGGTAATAGCTGTTCTTGCAGGAGTTTATTACCACAGGAAGAAAAAATATGCGGAAGTGAGTGAGGCATGGGAGAAGGAATATGGTACACACCGCTTCTCTTACAAATCTTTGTACATAGCAACGAAAGGGTTCCACAAGGACGGGTTTCTCGGAAGAGGAGGTTTTGGAGTTGTGTTCAGAGGAGATCTCCCCGAGTCCAAACCTATAGCTGTGAAGAGAGTTTCTCATAATGGCGAGGAAGGGATGAAGCAATTTGTGGCTGAAGTCGTGAGCATGAGAAGTCTGAAGCACAGGAACCTCGTTCCACTTCTTGGGTACTGCAGGAGAAAAGGCGAGCTTTTGCTTGTTTCCGAGTACATGCCCAACGGTAGTCTTGACCAGCACTTGTTTGATGACCCAGGTCTGGATCTTTCGTGGTCACAAAGACTTGTGATTCTCAAAGGTATAGCTTCTGCGCTCTTTTATCTCCATACGGGAGCTGAACAAGTTGTTCTGCATCGAGATATCAAAGCTTCCAATGTTATGTTAGACGCTGAGCTAAACGGTAGGTTAGGAGATTTTGGTATGGCTAGGTTTCATGAACATGGAGGCAACGCAGCCACAACAGCAGCGGTTGGTACTGTAGGGTACATGGCCCCTGAGCTGATAACAATGGGAGCTTCCACTGTAACCGATGTTTATGCATTTGGTGTTTTTATGCTTGAAGTAGCGTGTGGGAGGAAACCTGTGGAACCTGGGATGGAAGTTGAGAAACGGTTTCTGATCAAATGGGTTTGTGAATGCTGGAAGAAAGATTGTTTGCTTGATGCTAGAGATTCAAGATTTGGAGCAGAATTTGTACCCGAGGAAGTCGAGTTGGTTATGAAAATCGGGTTGCTATGTACGAACATCGTGCCAGAATCAAGACCAACAATGGAACAAGTGGTTCTTTACTTAAACGAGAACCTACCATTACCAGATTTCTCACCCTATACGCTTGGGATCGGCTCGTTTACTCCTGTAGTGGTGGATGCAGCCTCTCTTACGGGCACATACACTTCAAGAAACTGGTCAGCTCCCTCAGCATCTTCTTCATCAGCCAACCACTCAAAGGATCATCATGAACAACCATTGGAATCGAACAACTCTCTAAACGTAGTTACAGAATCACAAGACATCGAGTCTCGTCTCTCCAAGCCAACCAGTGGCTGCTAATAAAGTTTTTGAGTATCCATTGCATGTTAGTTAGAACACATCGGCGTTGAGTGATCTCCTCGAGAGTTCATTCTCTTAGGATACTCATGTATAACTTGTGAATGTTTCACTTTCAGGTCTTCTTTGTATTTCACCGTATGTTTTTTTTTTCTGAAACTTTTTAGTGTTTGGGTAACTATTGTTTTTTCTACTCAACGTACATTCTTTGATCTTTTTTGGCTTTAACTGAGCACCACCACTTGTAAGTTGTAACCAACTAAAAATTGATGTTCATTGGATGAGAAAGTTAGGAATACTATTAAGATAAGAACTGTTTTGTTCCATGTGGAGACTGATCTCGTTTGAGTGGATTGAAGCAATGGCTTGATCAGAGATTGTGACTCTGCTTTGACTTGCTCAGCTATATCAAATTCCATATTCTTTGCGTTACATTTACTTGGGAAAGTAGCATAAACTTAATTGGGTTTAAAGATCTTATCTAAAGTTTGTCGAGGAAGAAAAGTTGGTTTATTGTCTCTCTTTGTAGGATGGTTCATGCAGAAGAGAAAATATATAATCATTAAAATCAGACACACTTTCAGTAGTAATGACTTGCAGGCTTCATCTGGTTTTGATCTTCTCCTGCGTTCTTCTGGTTTTCCTGTAAGGTCAAGAAGAAACCGAGTTTGTTTACAGTGGCTTGATGGAGTTGCTAGGGTCCTTCCTGATGGGCTTTTTCAGTTGACAAATGATTCAGAGTTTCAAATGGGTCATGCTTTCGTCAAGCTACCATTTAATTTTGATCAATCTGATACCATCACCTACTATACACTTTTTGTGTGTGTGTGTTGGTGCCTCTTCAGTTGGGAACTAGTGGCAGACATGGGATGACTTTTTTTTGTATCTCCTTCCATGGATCTCTCTTATGCACGCCAAACTCAGTGCTTGGGCGTCTTCAGCAGCTCCACAAATGGAACTTTCCCTTCTCAGCTGATAGCTATTGAGTCATCAGGAATTGATGAGTTGGAAAAGACTCATGTTGGCATTGATGTGAATTTAATGAGGTTAATGAGTTTGTAAATATTTTTCCTGACACCATCAGTTTCAGTTGACATGAATTTAATGAGTTCGTGATAAGAAGTAGAAAAGGTGAAGATCTTTCAGCCGTGTATTAGAATTTTAGCAAATATGTACACAACCATTGACAATACTATTAGTTAATTCCTAGAGATCCAACGCAAGAGCATCTAATTTAAGGCATCTACTCAAACACACCGTGTTTGTGCACTACGCTGAGAGGACAAGCGTCATGGAAATGCTTTAAAACAAAACACTGAATTATGTGAGGTTTGACAGTATTGTCTAATATAAAGATACACAATCTGTTAGTATATTCTCATCCATCATTTATCAATACTTGTATGTATGCCATTACCTTTTGAGTATTCAAATAAAAGATGTGTTAAATCCAATTCAATACTCAGGTTGTGATATGTATATAAATATCACATGTTTCACGTCAAGGTTAAGTAAGACGTAGAACATCAGCAACAAGGAAAGGGGAATCAGGTTGAAGAGAACAACAAGGAGAAAGGAGACACCAACAACGATAAATAGCTCAGGAGAAGTCTATTTGATCTTTACAAGATGTTGTTATGGATAAATGATCTAAAGAGAGCATCATGGTTGAGCCACCAACTACTGAACTGAAAAGAAGCTTCCTTTACTCAGCACCATATCGTTTTCAGAAGCAAACACAAAGTGGGACTAAAACAAATACATAAGTGTAGGGGGTGGATTACTCCATCCTACAAAGCCCATAAGATAGCAAGTTTGGCCCATCTAGGAACGATCCAAGTCGGCCCATCAGCTGATCACGTCTCGGCTCGGCTTAAGTATAGTCGTCAAGACGACTCGACGACTAAAAACAACCGGATGGGAATCCATGTTAACGGACCGGCCCAGAAACCCATCAGCGGGAAGCCTCTGAAGAATGTTCTCTCTTTGTTCTCTCTTTGTGCCTTTGTAGCCTCTTGGATGGACGGAACAGAAAATTATGTCTCAGAAAAGGACACTGTCAAAATTCGGTAGCCAAGAGTTTTGGATAGAAATCAAGAAAGGCTTGGTATGGCAAAAAGTACCAGCTGTTCTTTCAGTTCTCAAGTTTCTACTATGTGATCATAAAACTTAACCTTTCAGGTTTTGGATGAGAGCTTAGGGAGGAAGCAGTCATTACATATACTGAAATTAGTTCTATCCATACGTAAAGTGAGTAAGGCGAGTTCTGAGAAGAAGGCAGAAGAGAACTCAGTTCATTGTGCTTTAACGAACAAGGAGATGTGGCCCGTTAAGGAATGTACTTTAAAGATTCATGAGTTTTTAGTTTTGTTGACTCCAAGATTGCATAGCGGTTTTATTCTAATAACATGTAATGATGTTTATTACAAGTAAAATTGAAATTCTTCAAGATCGTAGCTGCTGTTTCTTTTGCAGTTGACACAATTTCATAATCTTAGCAACTGAGTTTGATGAATCTGGCTAACACCTTCTTATTGGAGAATGTTGTTCTTTTTGAAGAACTGATTCCAAAAACGTATCCCCCTATTTTCATCATTTGTTTCGTGAAATGCAAGGTAAAGTTGTAAGATAATACATTTAATATTATACTATATATGTAATTCATTTAACTAAAATAAGAATACTAATATATGAAAAATAAAAATCTTTAGATCATGTGATAATATATAGTAAATTGTCAGCATATATATATTCTCGGATTTTAATATAATATCATATACAAAATTTTAAACAAACATGTATATCAAAAGGGAAGAACGGATCTTCTGTTGGCAACAAATTTGATAAAATTGGTGGTGTATGATGCAACGTTGGTGATTGCGGATGAGACGTAAGCGGAATGGAAGTAGTGGTAAACAGAGTTGTGGCAGTGGCGGTGAAGAAGTTGCGGCAGTGGCAGTGCAAGGAGTTGGGGCAGAGGTGATGAAGGAGTTGTCGTAGTGGCGGTGGAACGAGGAGTTTCACGATGGTTCTTTTGCACCAAAAAGTAGATCAAAAAAAAGAAAAGAGATAAAGACGGGGAAGAAGGAAAGGAAAAATACGAAATTAAAGAGATAATGCTGACATCTCTTTTCCACTATTCGTTTGATATAAAGATAAAATTAAAGACAATTAAAAAAAAAAAATTAGGCTAAAACACAACCATTTTGTCTAGAATATCTTTTTCATTACATGTTTCAGTTTGATCAAATTAAAAAAAAATTATATATGTATTACCGATTGCAAAACTGTAAATATAGTTATATCGGTAAATCTATTTAATCACTAAAGAAAAAAAAACTATTTATATGTCTGTTTGTTTTTAAGATTGTAGACGATAATTAAATGATTTTAAAGCTCATTAAAAAATAATAATTAAATATATTTTACATAAAAATTTGAATGAACAAGAAAAAAATACTATTTTGATCATATCTAAAGTTTAATTAATTTTTGTTTGTGTAGCTTGCTTTCTTGAATATATTTTTAAGTTATGGAACTTAAATAAGAATAGTACAAATAATTTTAGTTCATTCATGATAAATAAAACAAACAAATTTTTTATTTACCTACCATAATATATTTGCGTAAACCGGTTCATTGTATATTTAAGATATATTTAAATTCAGGTGAAACCAAAACTTAATTTAAAATTATAGAAAACAAAATAACCTACAGTAGTACATTTTAATATAGACTCATATTTTTGTAAAATGAAACAAGATGAATATTATTTAAAACGCTCATAGTATATCAATACTACCATTTTTAAATATACAGACAACTTGTTTTTGTTTTGGACAACATAAACAAGTATTGTAAACAAGCAATAATATATCTTATTTCATATAATCTTTCATGGACTAAAACTTTCTTAAAGACAAAAAAACATTGTTATATACATTTTTTTTTGCAAATGAAATCTTAAAAGACACACAACAAATATATACAAAAAATAATAATCTAGATCACTAGTAAAGTATATCCCGTCCGTAGGACGTACCAATCCTAGTTAAAAATAATTCATGGTTGTGGTCTTTAAACTTGTAACAGATATTTAATAAAGATTGGGTAAAAAGTTAAGTCAGTATTTGCGGACAAAACACCTAATATCTCTATTCTCAAGAACCTTGCCTCGGCAGTTACTTGCATACAGGAGCCACGCAAGTTGTTTTGCGCTAGGATATATAAGCTTCCAACGACATGTTAGATTCTGAGTTCAATTGTAAGTTAGGTGATTTTGGTATGGAATAGTTTCACGATCATGGAGCCAACCTATCTGCAACAGCAGAGATGGGAAACTTCAACAAAAACTAATGTGTATGCCTTTGATGTTTGCCTTCTTGAAGTAATGTGTTAGAGAACCTGACCGGCCAGTAGAAAATAAAATTTTGGTGACGTAGATCTACTAATGCTGGAAACACGCTCGAATGATCCAAGGTTGGGAGGAGAATATTCACGCCTAGAAGTCGAGATGGCTCTAAAACTTGGGATGGTCTCCACAGATGCTACGGCCTACATAAAACAAGTACCTTAACCAGGACCTACCTTTGAATTGTACGTATAAGCTTTGAATTGTTGGTTGATGATAAACTCATCAACAGATAAATAAAGCTAGCCTTGTCTTTGTAAAGCAAGCTAACATCCGTAAAAGCTGTTTATATGTTTACCATAGAAACCAAAAAAGAGATGAGAAATTTAACAATTAACAAATCAACTTACAACATTATTATCTTTCTTTGGAGAAATGCGACTTATCTCTCTGTCTATATAACCTATGATTTGGAGAAGAAAAAAAGGGTTCAGAAATCAACATAAAACTCTCTCTACACAAAAACAATTTGATGTCAGCAGTGCCAAGGGCCTTCCGGAGAAGATGAAGAACAAAAAGTCTCACATCTGATTCACCAGAAACTCCGAGGTATCAACGACAACCATCTTGATTCTTTCCCTGCATCAGACACATATCCAGAGTACCTTCGAGACTTATGAATCCTCATTTTAAGACCCGGAACTTTGCGTGCGATTGCTTGCCATATCATCTGGACTGCATCATCTACCCTCGACGGAAAGTGAAACTCATAGAACTTCTCCACTTCCTTTAATCTATTCCACATCCTTGTCCATTCCTCTTTGGGGATTCCCCTTATTAAGTTAACCAGAAAGTTCTCTTTCAAGGCATCAGAGGTGCGAACAAACACCGAGAACTCAGAGTAATCAATAACGTCCTCGAAGGGCAGCTCAATGTCGTCACTGATAATGACAGGCACGCAGTGGCTTGCAATGGCGTCAAAGAGCCGGTTTGATGAAGGAGTGTCTCCTGCAATGTTGAGGCAAAACTTGGAGTTGTGCATTCCTTGGCTTGCTTTGTTTATGCCTCCGTTTCTCACGCTCCCAAACGAGAAATGCACATCTTTCTCATCTTGCAAGAGGTAGAATAACTCCTGACGCACAAACCCACCCTGAGAAATATATGAGACATAGGAGCAAGCCCTCTTTAGTGTTTGACCTAACTTGTTGTGGTTAAAAACATAGAGCAGGGGACTATGAACTCAAACATCAGAATCTGACAGATACATGTACTCTCATTCAAGAAACTGGGAGTGAATGGAGTAGAGCTTACATGTATATGAGAAAAGCATTATTCTACAAGGATATAGCATAAGACTATCTCAGAACACAAACACCTGAACCTTATTTGCTGAAGACCAGTAATAGAGAAAGGCAAGCATACATGTAGAGTACATAAACACGAGGAGACTATTATATTATTCATAACTCAATAGAGAGAAGCAAATAAAAGGAGTATAGAACTCACATCTTTCCTGTAGATGGCACCCTGAAAGTAGAGCAGAATGGGTCTGGTATCGAAACCAGAAGAATCGTTTTCATATGTTTTGATGACATGCTTATAAGGCGCAATGACATCTTTCTCAACGTTGGCAACAGTAGGAGGATACCTTCCAAAGTCAGAGAGTATAAAGATAGCAGGAAAGAGCTTGTTTCTCGCATCCAACATGCTATTGGGATGATGAGCAAGAACCACATGGTCTCTACCACCTGATCTCTTCCACTCCTCTTGAGCAGTCAAGAAAGCAACAAGCTTCCCTTGCAAATCCTTGTTCCTGCTAGTTTTCTGATGGGGATTCACTTTCGAGAACCGATTATAACTCAAGGACGAGAAAAAGGGAACAAAGATGACATCAGCTTCAGTAGAGTTGTAAACCCTTTTGGCAGCAATACCTCTAGAACCACCGTTTGGATACTCGGATGCAAGAAGATCCAACGTGAGCCAATACTCAATGCTGTGTTGCAAATTCAATCCTCCAGGGTAGGGAGGTATGTACTTGTGAACATCAGGCCATACACTCCCTCCTCTTCCTCCTTCAGGTTTCCAATTTAACAAACCGAAATGAAACTCGGGATCCATGTCGTACATGTATACCTTAAGAGGAGGAGGGCTACCTGTCTCATCCTTAACGCATCTACTACAATCATCTTTCTTTACGCTGGGATCGTGAACGAATGATTTGGACTGAAATGTGGAGCTAAGGAAGCGGTTGTGAGCAGTGGAGCGCAAGACAAAGTAGCAAGAGAGAGCGAAGAGGATCGTTGTGAAGATGAATAGGCAAAGAAGGAAGTTTCGGGCTACGTACCCCATCGTGGAACCGTTCTTCTCCGGCATTGCCATTAAGAAAGAGAAATCACACACAGAGATATAGCTCAAGAAAGATCACATAGGGAGCGAGAGCTTGAATGGTGTTAAGATGGATGTGGACGAAGCTTCTTGTCTGAGACTACTAATTTCATCTCTCATGGAGCGGCGGAGAAGGAGGAGGAACAAACGGTGTTTCAGCTTCAGGGATCGTCAAGTTTCCTATAATTAACTCTTCCACTTTTTTTTTTTTATATTTATTTTATTCAGATCCAGTTATTGTAATAAATAGTTAGTGTAGTTAAAGCAAGATGGGACCTTGTTTGGGCCACAAAACTGAAAGTCGAAATAATGTTTGGTTAAAGTAAGATGGGACCAATTTTATGCCAAAAATAATGTGTGTGAGATGGGACGAAGTTTGGGCCTAAAACCATAGTATCAGGTCAGCCCACGAAATAGTTTTTCTAGTTATTTATTTTTTATAAATAAATTTTATTTGGAACTACGGGCCGCAAATTAAAAATCAAAAAACTTATATTTTAAATTAATCATATTTAACAAATTTATTGGTGACTGAAAATAATTTTTCAATATTTTTTTTTGTTGTTCTTGTTAGAAAGCACACACTTGTAAATTTTTTAATTAATGTAATTATTATTTTTATTTATGTTATGTTTTTATTATAAAATAATGAAAATATTTATAAAATATTGAAATCCAATACATAAATCATTTATCTTCTCTATTTTATATATTTACTAGGGTAAACTCGCCCGTAGGGCGGGCGAGTATATAAATTTTACTTTAAAATGTTTAATTTATTTTCAGTAAAATAGTTTAATTCTCATAATATTTTCACAACAATGTTACTTTAGTTTTACTATTAATTTTATAGATTATCTAATTCATATATAATTATATATATTTATTTATTTTTGCACAGTATTTATATATTTGTTAGACATTTTTTATTTGGAAATATTTGGTTACATATTATGTATAAACTATTACTTTTATGATTTATTTTTTTTTATACAAATGATTGCTCACTACAAAAAAAAGGCTAGTTTACATTATTTATTTTATATATTTGCATTAGTTATAAATGATGTAAAAGACTTTTACATCATTTTAATAAATAAACACAGACAAACCGTAGAAATAGTAATTCCTCTCTTCTTCTCCTCAGGAGCTCTATCAATAAGTATAAAGGAAAGACCTTTGTGAAAAAACTCAACTCTCGTCAATAACACTGTAACACCCGTCACCTCCTACGTGGAGTACAGCGTGTCATCCCCGACGCGTCAACAAATAACAATGTGCCACCCGTCTCCCTCTCTCTAGGACGACGGGCCACCTTAAATATCTCGAAACATAAAAGCCCAAATGCCCAACTACACTCGCCCAAGCCCAAATAAAAATCCGAATAAAAAGTCCAATAGCACCAAATCCNTGTAACACCCGTCACCTCCTACGTGGAGTACAGCGTGTCATCCCCGACGCGTCAACAAATAACAATGTGCCACCCGTCTCCCTCTCTCTAGGACGACGGGCCACCTTAAATATCTCGAAACATAAAAGCCCAAATGCCCAACTACACTCGCCCAAGCCCAAATAAAAATCCGAATAAAAAGTCCAATAGCACCAAATCCGTCCAAATATCACCATAATGCTTGTCTCACCTGAAATGGGAAGAAAGAGGGGTGAGCGACTGGGAAGTCACTCAGTGAGGTATGGGATGCTACTCCGAAGTCCGTAGACCCGGACATAGCACTCCAAATAAATATAAATTAATTCTAATGCATGTCAAACACGGTACCTAAAGTACCCAAACAAACAAACAATGGTCCTAGCGAGGTGCACACCCGCTGCCCACTAACAGGCCAAAAATACTACCCACACCTGGGCTACAACAACTCGAGATAGTGCTCGGACACCGCCCGTAGACGATTTATCGACACCACCAGGTTACAGCTCAACCGGTCGACTATAGTTGGCCGTAACCTTCCAAACAATCCGGAATACGTTAGCACCACCACGCTGTGTATCCGTCACACACAATTCGGCATACAGTAGCACCACCACGCTCTGTATCCGTCTCACACAATTCTAACTACGAATTTTTACATTAAGTGAAGCAAACAATGTTGAACCATCTGACACCCTATTCCGGTTTATGCAAAGAATTCTAAACCTAAACAAGCAGACACCAATCAGACCCTAAATTAGACTTAATTCACAAAGACGGAACACATTAGAAATAAATTATATTTATTTAAAGTTCTAAATCGCGTACGAATCGCTCGGAAGTAGACCCTCACCTTAGCAACTGGGGAAAAGTGGTCTCTATGAGCTCCAGCTGCTCAAATAGATCCCAAATCTGAAATCAGATCAAAATTCCGAGTCAGATTGACCTTCGAACGGGCGAAAACGGGCGATTACGGAAAAGTCAACCCGCTGGTCAAAGGTCAACCCGGTCAACTCTGACCCAAGCCGGTCAACCCTTGACCAAATTGAAATCGAATTGGACCAACCGGTTTTCCTTAACCGGATTCGATTTCAATTGAACCAAAACCAAATCAATTACAAATCGGTTTACTCCTAACCAAAATTCAATTGATTTTAACCACCGGTTTACCTTAACCAAATCGCAATTCAATTGAACCGGTCAAACCACCGGTTTACCAAGTCAACCGAGTTGACTCGCTGGGTTGACCCGGCCGAGTTGACCGAGTCACCGGCGAGTCANGGATTCGATTTCAATTGAACCAAAACCAAATCAATTACAAATCGGTTTACTCCTAACCAAAATTCAATTGATTTTAACCACCGGTTTACCTTAACCAAATCGCAATTCAATTGAACCGGTCAAACCACCGGTTTACCAAGTCAACCGAGTTGACTCGCTGGGTTGACCCGGCCGAGTTGACCGAGTCACCGGCGAGTCAACGGCGACGGTCACCGGCGGCGACGGTGGTCCGGCGGTGGTCCGGCGGCGGTCCGGCGGTGGCCCGGCGGCGGCGGTCCGGCGGTGGCCCGGCGGCGGAGGGGCGGTCCGGCGGTGGCCCGGCGGCGGCGGTCCGGCGGTGGCCCGCGCGCGCGGAGGGGAATCTTGCGGGGGCGCGTGACGGCGGCTCCGAGCTCGGATTTCGACGTTTTCGGTGTCTACGGCTTCGTCTCGACGAGTAGAACACGGTGGTGGCCTTGCATGCACGAGATTCTCGACGGTTCAGAAGTTATTGACGATTTACTAAACGGAGAAAACAAAGCTTCAACTCACTGCGATTTCCGGTTACTTTGGCCGTGGTGGACGGTGGTGATGAGCTCTGCCTGGTGACGACGAGTGGTGGTCCGGACGAGCTCCGGTGATGGCTCAGACACATGGGTTTCTCCATTTCTCCTCTCTCTCTCTCTCTCTCTCTCTCTCTCTCTCTCCTTTCTCTCTCTATAACTTCTGATTTTTCAACAAAAATGAGCTGATGGGGTGGGAGCTAGGTATTTATAGGAGGAAGGGGTATGGGATGAGTCTTAGCTGGCTAACTAATTTGGTAACGGAAATTCGGGTCGTTACAATTCTCCCCCACTAACAAGGAATTCGTCCTCGAATTCGAGTCGTCTGTTAGCTGACCAAAATCATGGCAACAAAACTCCGAGTAATCAATTTTCTTGGTTTCTAAGATCTTCTTCTGAACCCCAACTCTCTCTCAACAACTCTGACAGACATTGGCGACATTCTCCGAAGTGCTTCCACTTGACTATTTCAATTCCTCGCTAACTGACAAGATGAATCCAAACTCGCTGAGGTCATCTAGTGATTGCTGTAACCTATCTCTGGCTCTGTCAAGACTGTCTTTAAAGCAAAAACCTGAAAATCTGGTAACTTTATTGATGAATTCAATCCCAAAGCAACTCTTACAATCCGTTCCACAGTAGAATACAATCCTATAATCTTGGTTTACGCTTCATTAGCTTCCGAGTCTTATATCCTCCTTTAAAATGTCCTTATTTTCAGTTATACTCGGTCGCCTACCTGAAACTTCAATTCCTTACGATTCTTATCTTCATACTCTCTGACGATCATAGCCGTCCCAAAGCCAACTTTGAGCATGTCCACTTGCTCTATCATTTCTTGAACCATTGATGGTTCTACATCTTGTTGCTCCCCCACTTTTGTTCAGACTTATCATGAAAAGCTTCATATGGCGCTGTCTCAATATTTTAATTGCAACTGTCACTGTAGGCAAACTCTGCTAGAGGTAGACGCTTCCATTACTTTCTTTCCACTGTAAGGCACAATCTCTGAATATATTCTCAAAACTCTGACTGGTTCTCTCTAAATGACCCTCTGTCCCTGGATGATAAGTAGTATTCAAATAGATCTTTGCTCCAAACTCCTTCTAAGAAATTCTTTATATGTAGACGTTAATTGACATCGCGACCGATAGAATGCTTACAAGAACTCCATGCAATCCTTACAATCTCTCTGATGTACTCTGTGCCAACTCGCCAGCTCCAACTGCCTTCAAAATTATTCGGGAGATAAATGATTTAGTAAATACATCCACAATTCCTCATATCCTCTCTACACGTGATGATTCATAATCCCAAGGTTTCGTTTCCACTCTGGCCAAAGAAAACTCAGCAATAACCTGATAGGTATCCAGTCTTCAAACATAACCATCAGACACTGTGACGCAACGCTACAATCTTTTCCAAACTAGTCCAATGATAGTAACACTTCATATCTAGTAATTCTGGGTGTTTTTCGGGTGGACATAGAAACGCGAGTGATGTGTTTGCTGTAAGATCATTTTTGTTAACAGCTCAACGTCCAACACACCAACTCAATTCACTTACAAAAACAACCTGCTCCAAAACTGTATGATGTACATCACTCTCAACCTCGATCCACCTAACCAATCCATATTGCTATCATGAGTTTGGTGTAATATCCCTAGTAAATTTGTATGTTCCAATGCTCCAATGCTTCAATGCCAACTGTATCCTCCTCTACTGAACTGCACATAATTTTAAGGCTTGTAAGCGTTCCAGCAATTCTTGATCCTCCGTGGTTCCTGACATACCTCTCATGTACCTACTTAAGACATTTACCACTTGGTTGGCCTCACCAAATGGCATTCTACATTCAATCTGTAGACTGCTACCAACTCAATCCATATGCGCGTCCTAACGTACAAGTTTAACGTATGCGCACATATATTTCAGACTCTGATGATCCCCATGAATCTGAACTTCCTTGCTATACAATGATGATCCTCAAAACTCTAAAGTCGATGCAACTGCTGCTAACTCCAAATCACGCACTAGATATTTGGCCTCAAAATATGCTCCAACTGACCTCAGCATAAATCTTAATACACTTCTCTTTATGACGATGGTGGCAACGAAGACAGCTCGATAACTCATACTGGTTCCCTGCTTGGTAGCTTTCTCCACTAAATCTCTTAACCTGAAGTAAACGACGGCACAACATATGCTCTGAATCTCTACTTGGATTCTATCCAAAAATATTTTCTGATCAGATTCCCTTCCTGAATGACACCTCTAACAAATCCTCTTCCTTAAGTCTGATAGGTCCAAAGTGGCTTATTCGTACTTTCTCCCACAATTCTAATGCATCTCCATGTAGATATTCCATATACAATGTAAAAGACAACTTTCACCTCCACGTAGATACTCCATAGTCAATGTAAGCAACTTTGGTGATCACTCCAAAAATCTCTGACTTCTATTCCAAAATGTTCCATATTCATATTCTTCATTTGGTTCGCTGCTTATGCAATGATCTGACCTTCTTGTATTACTACAAAATCCACTTATGCTCATCTTACTTCTCTCTATTTCAACAATAATCAGGATGTTGTTGATGAATACAACCACACACTTATCCAAGTGCTGGCGAAAGAATTTATCCTTTAGCTTCATGATTGCTATCCGTGAATTCTTCAACCCAATAATATTATTTCCAACTCATATTATCCATCTTATATGTGAAACTGTAATCTGTACATACTTCCCAGCTATGGTAATCTGATGGTACTCTGAATCCAAGTCAATCTTCAAAAATGATGAACCTCTTGTGGTATCCCGCCAAATCTTACTGATCTACACGACAACACTCTTAGGTGATAACCACTGTGGGACTGCAATAATATTTTCTGGATCAATAACAACTCTTGTTTCTGAAACCTCGTGACCCAAAAATCTAATCTTCTTCTGCCAGACGCAACACTTACTCAACTTAGTAAACATATGATGGTATCTTAGCTTATCAAATATAATCCGCAAATGCTCTGCATGCTCTTCTGTGCTCCAAAAATAACTATGATATCATCGATGAAAGCAATCACACTTAACCAAATACTCGCAGGACACAACAATCATAAATTTCGTGAACACTGCCGATGCGTTCATCAAAACAATTTTTCTTACTACAACTCATAATGCCCCTAGCGTGTACGGAAGGTTGAATTCTGCACATCTTCCTCCGCTATGGCGATCTGGCGATAACGCGATACTACATCAACCTTTGAAAACCATAAACCTTCATCCAGCTACTCCACCAATTAATCAATTCACAAAAGCGGATACTTATTCTTGATGTCACCTTGTTTAAACCTCTGTAGCCTACAAAAAGTCTGAGAATATCATCTTCCTTCGTCGCAGTAACATTGGTGGTCTCCATGGCGAAAAATCCGGGCTAATAAAATCTTTGTCTGCTAAATCTTTTACTGTCTCATCAGTTCGGCCATCTCGGCTCGCACTAATCGGTATGGACTCGTGAATCTGGTGATACCTCTAGTTCCAACTCAATCATATGAACGTTTCTTCTATCCGATGGTGACCCTTTTATAGGTCTCATTTACATCTTTATTTGCTGCAATAATTAGCAGGTCATGTAGCTCATGCTGTCCCTCATCCTTATCCGTTTAACGGTATCCAAAAGTCGATATGGTCTTCTATTCAATAACTCCTCACATGCAGCGTGAAAGTAATAAACTATAATCTCCTCCAGGAATATAAACCATTTAATTCGGCAACTCAACACTTCTTGATATCATGACAATAATTCTATCTCAAAACGGGCACTGTAAAACTCAGCTCCATCTCTGGCGAATCTCTGTATAACGCGACCTCCAAACATAACTAGTAAAACTCGATGAACATGAGTAGCTCTCCACATCTTATGCCAGCTTACCGAGCTGACACAACTCTGAAAAGGTCAACACAACCAAAAACCGATGAACACGCCAAATGTAACTCCAATATAACCATAACGTAAGATGCTGCACCCTAATTCCAAAAGCGATCTCCACGAGTTTACAACAAAGCATATCTCCAAATAGTCAATATACTCATACACAAAAACAACACACGCCAACCCATGGCTCAAACTCACATCACATAACCTCATACATTAGAACTCGTGGAACGACGGCTTGAAATTGGGTGATGGCAAAAACGTCACATATCCACTCCAGTACGACATAGGAGAAAGAATGAAGAAACCAATAAACCTCGGCGAACTCTGCCAAAACTGCGGCATTACATCTCTGCTGAACATCTGGTAGACCTCTGGTAGCCGAAAGACGAATGACGATGATTTTACTCATCGTCATAAAAAGAGACAATTGAAGTTAGTGGTTACTGGACAGAATGGTGCTAAAAGAATTTTCAAAATACTTTTTTTTATATTTTTTTTTTTTATTTATTTTTTTAATATATATATTTTTTTGAAAACATTGAAAACCGAATCCCCTGACCGCCATCCCGGGACAGAACCGGGATGGAACCTGGCTCTGATACCAAAAATTGTAACACCCGTCACCTCCTACGTGGAGTACAGCGTGTCATCCCCGACGCGTCAACAAATAACAATGTGCCACCCGTCTCCCTCTCTCTAGGACGACGGGCCACCTTAAATATCTCGAAACATAAAAGCCCAAATGCCCAACTACACTCGCCCAAGCCCAAATAAAAATCCGAATAAAAAGTCCAATAGCACCAAATCC
>CAKOAT010495154.1:389113-401120 GCA_932364175.1 Eruca vesicaria subsp. sativa
AAATATGCAGTAAAAATATGATTATTTTTGAGAAATTATATTATATAAGTAAAATATAATTTATATTTTTTTGCTGTAACGGTAAGATATTATAATCAAATAAATATACTAATTATAATTTTTTTGTCAATTAAACATATATTAGTTTATGTTACTTAATTATTTTATGTAATCATCTAATAAAATAGATAGATATATACAAAACTAATTACTTTGAAAATATATATTTTATTGTTTAAATTATTTTTTAAAGAAAAAATATTTCTTTTTCTAATATCAAGATTATTTGTATGAAATTTTTTTATGAAAATACATTATATACGAATATTTTTTTCATCTAAGAAGATAGAGATATAAAGTATAATTACTTAGAAAGTATATTTTATGTTATTTAAAAATATATTTAAGTTAAATATTACTATTTTGTAAACTTTCCTTTTTTATGAAACTATATTATATATATACTTATTTTTCGTTTTTAAATAGTTTTGTAAATTTTAGAAATATTTCCTTTTTGTTTTATATTGTTATTTGGAAGATTTTAAAAAGAAAATAATAATATTTAAATATATTTTTAATTCATTAGGGGTATCATAGTAATCAACCAGCGTGAGAGTTAACGTGAGCGCGACACCTAAGAAAGTGACTTCTCAAATAATATTATAGAGATTATTATTATTATTGTTTTATTTTTGTAAATACCATGGGATAATTATATTCACTATTGTATAATTCTTTACTTTTGATTGATTATTATAGGAATCTTGTGAGTTATGACCTTTGTTGATTTGCTTCTTATTTCCAAATTAATGCAACAAAAGTTGAAAAAAAAAAGATGAAAAATGTGATAGAAATCTAGTGAGTTATGATGGGCTCGTGGTGGAGAAAACTTTGTTTGCTTGACCACAGCGACTTTCCTCAGCTTTAGCTTGGCTCAATTGGAGTCTTCTAAACAATTTATTGCCTTCTTCAACAATCTTGTCGACTATTCAAGTAATGTCTCCTTCCAAATACTCATGGGTTGCAAACTTGGAACAAAACTTATAAACTCAAGTTTTATATATGTTGTGTATAACTATATCACTCCATACGTGAATACAAATTTGTTGACCCCACATATTGAGGAACTCTCTTTGGATATTCCAAGTTTGGAACCGACAGTGAATCCGCAGAAGCTTTAACATTGCTATGCATATCGTATTTGTGGAACGTGTACTATATCTTCATCATATTCTCCTAACCTATTCTTCCATGTTGGCAAAATGGATGACCTTTGACTGTGACACATCCCATGCGTACTATATTTTCACTAAACGCTCCCTAAATCCGAATCGCTGCTTGTGTGTCTGTTCGGTATGCCATCAGAGCATTGTTAAGGTTCAATTAGTCATCTAGGACAGCATCTCAGTTTGACATCTCCACTCCTCCACGAAAGCCTAGTGGTATCCACTAATTTTTCCACCAACCTTTGTTTCTCGAAACTGAGATACAAAACATTACTCTAAAAGATGAGCAGATAAACTGTCAAATCCACTTTGTTGTGCCAAAGCTCAAGCCCAATATTAATATATGCATTTGTCTTAAAAGTATGATGATGAATGAACATTACACTCTGATTTTATGCCTAAGACCTAAACTAAGATTTATATTAACTTGTTTAATAGCATTTGCAAGGAAGAAATATGATATTTAAATGAGGGTGAGTAAGACCAACAAAGTTGTTTAGTTGACAAAGCAAAAGTCATATATTTCTTGCAAAGCATACCTTACTTTAGATAGTATTAGAACCTAAATCTGGAACATAACCAATTGCAGGAAAAATATATAAATGACTTATTAGGATATAGCGGAGGTGTAACCATTAACGTTTGTATATACATAAACGAACCAACGCTTTGTTCCACACAATCAAAGAGACCGCAGCTGAACATGTATTCAAAAATTTTAGGAGGATTGATTGTATCTACCACTTCATAAGATGAGTTACAATGTAAGTTTTTCATCGTAAGTAAGAAAAAAAAAGGACCCCTCGTGAACAAATAAATGTTGATTTAAAAAAAACTGAAAAGAATAAGTTGTGATATGAAACCTGGAGTAACTAATAAAATGAGTTATTTATCTGTTTGCTGCAGCACCATCTACAACTGAAATCTCCAACCTTATTTCTAAAGCATCATTTTGAAATTTAAGAGAAAGAGAATAGAAAATTAGGAAAGATAACCTACACCGTAGACATCCCTGGTGAGAGACTAAGACGATATATTTCTTTGTAAAATTGTGTGCAAGGCGACTCGTCAAATACCTGGTGACTTCCATCAAGATGTTTCTGGAAGGACAGTGTCGTCTTTTGTGGTCGGCGAGATGTAATGTTACCGCTCACGGTGAACATGTCTTCTTCAATACCGTGCTGGTTCGATGCTCTAACTTCAGAGTAACTTATTAAGGAAATTGTAATGTGAGACAATGTTAACACACTTACACTAATAATAGGATCCTAACGCAGACTGAGTTAAACTACCTCTAAGATGCTAGCTCATGTAGTATGTTCATTACCACCACTAATACGCCATCCCACAAACACTTTTCCAAAACCATCTTTCCTCAACCTGCTCAACCTTACACATAGGTAATCCTCCAACATAGACCTGTAAAGAGACAGAATCATTAGTCATCAGGTGAGAATATACCAAGATTATGCGTACGTGATCATCTTTAACATCATAACCATCGAGAAAGCTTTACCCTTTTAAGGAAAGGTGTATTTCCGTATTCTACAGTATGACAGCCAACATGTGAGTGGAATAAGTCGAAAGACATTATTATTTATGGAAGAAGAAGCGGATATGGGTCATATCATAAAACTTGATGGAGAACAAATATGGTAGAGAAATCACAAAATTTGATAGAAAATATATAACCAAAGATGGTTCAGAAAGATAATAGGGTCTTCAATTCCATCACTTGAGCAACCACTCCATTAGTGCTTTAAAGAGTGTGTTTCCTGCTGCTGGAACCAGTTGTCCCTTTGCATTGCTTCCCCTAGAAGTGGGCTGCTCAGCAGCGGCTGTTGTATCTGATACTCTAACACTAACTTCTCCCCTTCACATGTCATGTGGCTGGACTCTTGATGATTCTCACCTCATTATTTTCCTTACTATGTCTATCTAGCAATCTCACTCTCTGATTCTTCGATAATCTTTATCAGGTTTTCCACTACAACTTTCATCCTGGGCCAAGCTTTACAAAACTACAACCTTCATCCTGGGCCAATCTTTACAAAACTGCACCTTTTAAGATGGAAAGATCGCGATAAAGGGGGGGGGGAGAGGCAAGGATCTTTCTCATGGTTTTGTGCATTCGTAATCTCATATTTTGATTGTAGAAGCTCCAGGGTAGGCTGAGTAAACCTTTTTTGGTTTCTGGAAAAATGCAAAAAATGAAACATGTTATAATGCTAATGCAACTTCTTAAAAAAATGTATCTTATAAAGATCATGGTGAACCTTGGCAAGAGGAGACATCTGACGCAAATGAAAATGATTTTCTGGAATCAAGAGCAAAAGCTGTATGAAAGAATCAAACTTTCTAGCTTTGAAAATCATATGTTATGTTCGTTTTTCTTTCCTCTGCCTATCGACTCTTTTTGTTTTTTCTTAACAATTTTAAATTCAACTGTCTAAGACTTTAACATAGAGACCGTTTATAAGCTTATATGTTGTTTTACCTCTAGCCAAACTGAAGTTGTTTCAATACCAGTGAATAGGTATTGCCCAACAAAGATAGTATATCCTTCCTGAAAACATCAAACATGAACTATAAGTAAACATTTTACATATCTAATATCATCATCTCATTCTCATAGTGAACAAACGGTAATGGACGGACTATAGAAGATGCTTCTTTTTGATGTTAATTCATTGTCAAAGTCACAATTCCATCAACTTTAAGAAAAATAGGCTAATAGCGTTCTCAGAATTGTTGCTAACTTGCAACACAGGTCCCAAGGTATCAAGCATATACTAAAGAACCCAAAAAGAACTCTCAACACGCATATTCAAAAACATCACATCAAATAATGTAAACAGAGAAGAACATACAACAAAAAGCTTCGCATAAATTTTAAGATTATCAAGTTTCTCCTGGTGATAATCAGCATGAGCCCAAGAGATAGACACTGTTTAGAGTAATATAAGTAAGTATCAGTGAGATAAAGAATCACGCTAGCAAAGTAAGTAGCTAGTGGACCTGAAATCCACGATTTGAGAGAGCATGAGAGAGTTTATATTCTTCTTCTTACCTGAACTGTAGCAGTAGAGGGTATGCCCAGCTTCGAGCAACTGATCTAATTCTTGTGGCGGTTGTTTAATTTGAAAATTCTTTTTTTTGTTCTTCAGTATCTTCACACGTGAATTCACCATTTCCAGAGCTCCTTTGCTGCATAAGAATATCAGTGAATCAAAACTGAGGGAAAAATAAAACTAAGAATTGCAAACCGATGATACAATAAGATCTATATATATATTCGGAGAGAAGCAAGAAACCAAACCAAACATAACGAAAATCTTGTCGTGAGCAACCAGATGGCATTGTCCTAAGGATATCTCCCGTTAGACCAATACTGTTTCAAGACGCAAGCTTTGGTTTGAGTCAAAGATGGCTGCGAGTACTGAGTTTGGAAGTAGATATCTTTCACCTGAGCATTGAGCTCTTTGGTGAGTTCTTGGGTTCTCTTGAAATAGAAATCGATGGTCAGGTTAGGACAGTGCAATACAATCTGCTCTAATAATAATAGTAACGTTCTTATTTAACATACCAGTTAAGAAAGGAGTTGGTGAATAGCTGAGAAAAGTGCACACTCATTTGTGACTCCGTGGAAAGAGTAGTGACGTCAAGCATCCATGTCGCAGGATTGTATCCGTTCTTGATCTTTGGAACCCATTCATCAACCTGCAGAATAAGGCTTTTAGTTTGATTATTCCAAAGTCTCCAATGGATACAACCAAGAGAAAGACAAAGACAGGTGATTCACCTCAAAGTATTCAAGTTTTGTGAGTGATGTTGTAGACTTCCGGTATTTATAATTTCGCGCCCCGTTTCATCAACAGAAGCTGCATTAAACAAACTAGGTGTTTTGCCCGCACTTGCGGGCATAATTTTCTTACAATTTATTATTAGTCTATATTTTATTAATTCAAATAAATATAATAAGTTATAATATATATTTTAAAATTAATTATAAATGACAACACACATGACAAAATATTATTAAAAATCTATTTTTACAAATGGTTGCTTTAATTTATTTTAATTATATTTTTTCTATCTTAATTTTTATTGCTATTAAAAAATATTTTTTCAAGATAACAATATAATACATAAGAAGTATCTTATTTTCTCAAAATATAATTTTTAATAGAAATTTATTTTTTATTTTAGAATAAATTTTATATGAAATTATTAAAAATATGACAAATAATCAAAATTATCTAAATCATGGAGAAATTACAAATTAGATAATTCACTTAAATTTTCTAATAAAAAATATATGTTCAAGATAACAATCTAATACGTAAGAATTTTCTTATTTTTCAAATCTAGTATTATTAGTATGCATTCGTTTTATTATTTAATAGATTATATATGAAATTTTAAAAATATGATAAATAAGCAAAATATAAAATCATGGAGAAGTTGATAAATCATCATTGCTTACTTTATATTTAACTACAAGGTGTTTTGCCCGCACTTGCGGGTATAATTATCTTATGAATATTTATTAGCTGATGTTCAATTAATTTAAAAATCAGCATAATGATTAATTTAAAAACCAACATAATAAGTTATTATTTATGTTTTCAAAAGTACCAAGGAAACATCAAATAATTATCAATGACAAAACTAAAACATCAGAAATATTTAAATATTTAAAAAATATATTTCTATAATTATTTTGCTTAATTTATATTTAATTATAATATTTAGACAAATATTTTATTTAATTTACATTTGATTATAATTTTTTATATCTTAATTTTAAATTTTATAATATAAAAACATATTTTCAAGATAGCAATTTAATGCATAAGTTATTTATTTTCTAAAAATATAATGTGATAATTTTTTTTAATTATATTATAATTATATAAGATTATATCAATTATGACATATAATTAAAATTACCTAAAATCATAGAGAAATTAATGTATCAGCAAATTCACTTCTTAAATAATTTTTCTGTTTTACTTTTAAGTTATATAATATAAATATATTTTTCAGATAACAACATAATACATAAGAATTACCTTCTTTTCTAAAATATAACATTATTAATTTTTATCTCTTAATTTAAAATTTATGTTTTATATATAAAATATATTTGTAGATAACAACATAATTCAAAAGAATTATCTTATTTTCTAAAATATTATATATTCATATAAAATCATTTTATTTTGAAATAAATTATATATGAAATTAAAAATATGATAAATAAATAATTACCTAAATTTATGGAGAACATGACAACTAAGCAAATGTACTTCTTAAATAATAGTATAGATGTTAGTTTCATTCTGCAAAAGCGAGACATAGATTTTGAGGCTAAACTATAAATGAACTTCTGAATAAACAAAAGGACCAACAAACATTTAGGTTTAGGATCTGACCATATCGGATGGAGTTATACCATTTATCTAGCCTAGCCTTGACCAACATTATCTTCTTTTAAACCTAATTCGTTATGTTTCAAACATTATCACTTTGACACAAAACATTACTACAAATTACAGAACATGACTGCTCTAAGAAAGATTCGAGCTTCAGAGGATTTAACCAGCAACTATTACTGAATTCAATCTGTTTTTCCTTCTTTCTCGAAGATCCCAAGTTCCAGTAACCCACTGCACATCCTGAAATGTGATATCCGTTGGTTGGCAAATCAGTCTCGTCTCCTCCATTATTAGACGCGGCGGAGATTTCCGTTGGAGATCTAGCCAGCACCTCCTCTACAGACACGGAAACAGACTTGGGAATATTCACGGTGGTTGGAGAAAATGGAACAGAAGCAGGTGTTGACGTACTATTGTCGGAGGAAGCTACAGTAACGGAGAAGAGAGAGAAATCTTGGGGATGAGATTTGGATTTTGAAGTGAAGAGGAGATGGCTTCCATAAAACAGCAAAGTAGAGAGAGTCTAAAAAGACACAACATGAACGGCAGCTCGCTCCATAACCTTTCTGAAACCCCATGGTCAGTTTAACGAAACAGAGGCTCAAGGAGAGGATGAACCATTTATGAAAAAAGTAAAACAGGACGAAGCTTATAAATCAAAGGTCTCACAATTCTGGAAGACGAACCGTATGACATTTCAGAATCTTTTTTTTTTGGTCAACTGTCAGATCCCATTCAATAATCGTGAAGCTTGAATACGCAAACGTTAAAAGGAGAAGTTAATTGAGAAGTGGACACGTGGCAGGTCAGGAAAAAACGAATTAGTGACGTCATTTTATGACGTGGGTGAATGAGAAGAGAGTGAAGTTGTTCTTTATAGTATAAGATTTTTACATTTTTAGTTATTTAAATTTTTGTTCTATAAATAATTAATTTTTCCTCTAGTAGTTGACTCGTGATTTGCATGAATTTTTTTACTATTAGATATTTTGTTTAACACTTTTTTTTATTTTGAAATATTTTATTATCTTTATATATGATTTTTTTTATTGAACTACCGTTTGTATCAGTTTCTATTAAAATTGTTTAATGCTTTGATATTTGGTCTTACTCTCGTTGCAAAACCATAATTTCATAATAAAATTATTGATATACCTTACTGAGACTAAGACTATTTTTATTTTGGAACTATAGATTTTTTGGTGCATTTGTCTTATTTTAGATTATATAGTTTGGAGGGAGGGAGGGAAGGAGGGAGGGAGAGAGAGAGGGAGGGAGAGAGAGGGAGGGAGGGAGGGTCTCTCTCTCTCTCTCTCTCTCTCTCTCTCTCTCTCTCGGGTTACCAAAGTCGATAGGAGGAGGAGACGAAGTGAAGAGCAACAGTGGTGACGAGGTGGACGGAGACAAAGCAGAGATGGCTGAAGGATGGGAGATGACTGTGGTGATGGTCATGGTGGTGATTCAGAGGATTGTGTTCATGGGTTTGAGTGATTTTTTTTTGTGATTCTCTTTTTTTGTTAAAACAAAATTTTACACCTTTAAATAAAAAATGTGTTAACTGTAAGAGGGAAAATGTTATTTTCTCGCGCTCCTCTAACTTTCACTTAATTTTAAGAGAAAAATACTAGATTAGCACACAAAAGTTGATATATGACTAGAATAATATACATTTTCTAAAAATTACTAGAATGTTTTTAGACTTCTAGTAAATTACAATAAATATACTTGTTTAATTTTGTAACTGTTGATACAAATTTTAATTATTAAATCCACATCACTAATTAGGCAATCCATGTCACTAATTTGTGTCATCAATAGTGACACTGGAAAATCAACCGTCTCATATCTACGGTGAATAGAAAACAAAATTTGTATCGTCACTTCTTCGTCACAACTTTCGTTAAACCCTAACTGAGTACGAAATCATCTTCGTCACAAGTAATACTCTCGTCATCGACCTCGTTACCGTCTCCGTTATCATCTTCGTCGACATCCTCTTCTCCGCAAACGTTTCTACAAAATCGTATCTACGACATCATCTTCTCTGATATGTTGTGGCTGAGTTTGATTTATATTGTGACCGAGTTTGATTTATGAGGTGGCTAAGTAATAGATTATGTTGTAACTGAGTTATTGTATAGTGTGGCTGAGTTGAGTTTGATTTACGTTGTGAAAATATAGTTTTCCATTTTGACTGAGTTATAGATTACGTTGTGGCTGAGTTATTAATTATGATTCGGCTGAATTATTAATTATGTTTTGGCTGAGTTGTTGATTATACTGTGGCTGAGTTATAGATTATTTTGTGGCTGTGTTATTGATTATGTTTTAGCTGAGTTATTGATTATACTGTAGCTGAGTTATAGATTATGTTCTGAGTAATTTATTATGTTTTGGGTGAGTTATTGATTATGTTGTCGCTGAGTTTTGTTCATATTACGACTGCGATATATGGTCGCTGGGTTATTTATCATGTGGCTGAGTTTTGTTTCTATTGCGGCTGATTTATATATATGTATTTTAAAATCAGATGGCTATCTCTGAAGATCAAGCACGGGATTATCCTCCATGATTTTACCTTGAAGGGGCTTCTAATCTAGACAATAAAGAGTTAAATCACAGTTTACACATGGAAGATTTCCCTAACGTCAGAGAAGCAATAGGACGGGATGTGTGGGATCACCTGAGGGAGGGTCCTCTTGGAATTATTGTTAAGCTATCTGAACGCAAAAGCGTGTGGTCTGGTGGGACTATACACTATCTACTATGTCGACATGTTTGAGTATATAAGAAGGAGATTTGGAGTCTAGTTGGTGATGAATCTATCAGGTTTAGCTTACACAAATTTGGTAAGATCACTGGGTTAAACACAGATCCAGTGCCAACAGAAAGTTTTGAGCCTAACCAATACAAAATGTTTTGGGAGGAATTAAATCTGCCGCTTGGGATGGGACCCAAGTTAGATGAACTGAGGGAAGCATTAGAGGTATGTCTGGCCTGGAGTTTTGAAAAGCGTAAATGGTTAGGGCTGTTACTTCTTCAAGCGATGGGGCTTTATGCTTTGCATCATAATTCTAGGATACCGTTTGAAAGTGCAAAAATAGTATTCGACGATGAAGCCATGATGACGTATCCATGGGGTCGGACTGCATATGAAGTTCTTGTTGACTCTACTAAGATGTTGAATCTACAAGGAATGGCATACACCATAAGCGGTCTGAAGTACGTGTTCTTGGTTTGGGCATATGAATCTGTCATTTGTTTTGGAGAGCGTTTTGGGAGAGTGGTCAACGAGCAAGAAGTTTCGCTTTTTTGATGGGGTGGAAAGCGTACACGTTCGAGTTTTGATACTATCATTACTGAGAAAATTAGAGAACATGGCGAGGTAAGGTGTTAACTGATTTATTATTTATTTGTCGGCTGAGTTATAAGTACTTATGTATATAGTGGCTGGGTTTTTTGGTATTAGTTATTTGATAGCTGAGTTAGTATGTATATAGTGGCTGAGTTATTAGATATTTTATGGCTGAGTTATTAGTTTTTTTATGAACACATAAAAATAGTATTAAAGCACCAAAAACCCAGCCACCATATAAACACTATCTCAGCCTCTTGGTATTAGTTAATTTATGGCTGAGTTAGTATGTATATAGTTGTTGGGTTTTTCGATATTATTTATTTGATGGCTGAGATAGTATTTATATGGTGCATGGTGGCTGGGTTTTTGGTACTTTGTGGATGAGTTATTAGTTATTTAATGGCTGAGTTATTTATATTTTTGTGGCTGAGTTATATATTGTTTTATGGGTTCGAAATTACGAACATATAGACACAGGGACGAAAAGTAGAACAAAAAGGCCAAGAGATAGAAAAGAGGGTAATGAGGGGCTCCTATGCCGGTGAAAAGCACTGGCTGCCAACGTAAAGTAAAAGAAAACGATTTGTTTTTAGAGAGGATTAATGAGAAGAGAGAGAGAGAGAGAGAGAGAGAGAGAGAGAGAGAGAGAGAGAGAGAGAGAGAGAGAGAGAGAGAGAGAGAGAGAGAGAGAGAGAGAACTTCATTTTACGATACCAAAAAGCATTCATGGCGGACAAACTGGCACGTGGTGCAAGGAATTCCCATTCAGCTATGCTTTATGTCGATTCAATCCCTCCAGTCTGGTTATCCGGATCAGGAGGACTCGCTACTTAATTTTTATATTGTTGTAAAAAAAAAAGCATTCATGTTACAAAATCTTTATATATAGTTTTGGCTCCTCCAAATATACAAATAAATGTGTCATGGTACTGCCAGCACCAAATTTAATATATATTTTTCATCTTAAAGAACTTGTGTTATAGACATTCATAATAGATTAGCAATTTCAATATTATGAACTAGATCTTAACCCGCACAGCCGTGCGAGTTTTTTTGAAAACTCAAAGGTTTTAGGTTATACAATAAAAATTATCAATATAATAATATAATTTCATGTTTTATATTATCTAAATTTATAATAATGTTTGTGTGGCTAATAATATTATTAGTATAAAATTCTAAAAAATTATTTTTGTAACAATGTTTTTTTTTTAAAAAAAAACATTATTATGTAACAGTAATAATTGTTTTATTTCTAAATTTTAAATCTATGTAGAAATTAAATTAAGTTGGACATACATAATAGGGACGAAAATTTTTAGGATACTGTTAAACTTATTTTACATAATATTGTTATAAATCAAAAATGCATAATTTTAATTATATTTTCTGATAATTAAAATTTCCATTAACTAATTTTCAAAAATATATTTTTAAATAATCTAAAAGATCTTACCAAGATATTGTTAAAATTTTCATAAAAATATCTTTTTGTATTTCAAATAAAATTAAAGATATGAAAAGATATTAGAATAATGTTATGTAAAATTTAATAAAATTTCTAAGGTTGGTCCAAATTAAAAACAAAAATCACACATGAAATGAGTACTGACTTATGTTTCATATAATAGATACAGGATTATCTAATATTAAAAATACTGTAGAGATTAACTAGATTATGTAGAGTTTGTGTCAAGAACTTGGGTGAGATAGTTTTTGTAATTAACCCAAAAACCACACCTTCACTGATCACTAATCAAGTAAGTTATTTGAATTTATTAGTGAAGTGTGAACTCAGGGCCGGCATAGGACAAGGGAAAATGGGGCGTCGACCCCCCCCCCCCCCCCCCCCCCCCTAGTTTTTGTTTTTGTAGAAAACAATGTTATTAGGAGAAGTATTTTTTATAAAAGTATTAGAGATAATGACTCATTAAAAAAAAAGAATTATCTATGTATATATGTAAAAAAAATTAAAAGTTATT
>CAKOAT010496265.1:0-15968 GCA_932364175.1 Eruca vesicaria subsp. sativa
ATTCTGAACCGCCGTAGATGGTAGATCTGATTTACTACCCGATTTATCCAATTTTTGAGATTACTATTCCAAACATTTTTTGAATGTAAAAATATTTTTCATATATTCACATGCTACTCTATTTCATATTGTATATTTTTCCTCAATTTTTTACCTTGTAAATTTTTTACTATGAATTTTTATATACAAAAAGGGTAGTAAAGGTCCAAAAGTGCCAAAATTTGATTTTATTCTAAGGGGACAATAGTTGTGTTTTTCGATCCTCTTGGAAAATTTCCCTAAAAAAAAAGCTATATCAGAGATAATATTCTTGACCAAAATGCTATCTTCTTATGCTATCTTCACCCTTTACTATATCAAAGATAACATTCTTGACCAAAATGCTATCTTCTTATTTTTTTTTTTTGTCAAGCTATCTTCTTATTCTATCTTTATCCTTTTTCCTTGTAGTGATTATTATAATATTCACTTTATACACCAATCTAATTTTTATTATCTAAATAATCTATTCATTGATGCAATATCAAAAAGCAAATCATTAAAACTGATATTCTCTAAAATATCATCTTCGATTGCAATTATTGCTAGCCCATTTATTCTTTTTTGTATCATGTGTGCAAATATGACTTCGAAATTTAGAGCATCATTAGTAGATAGTTTCTATCTTTAAATTTCTGTCAGATATTATATTAATAATTAAATATAATTATCTTTATACAATTAAATGTAAATGATAAAAGGAAGTTTTACCAATTAGAGATAGTCAGATGGCATAAACGTTTCTCAGCATTGTACTAACGTCTCTCTGTGAAAAGAATGTCCTTGTTTTTTCTAGACTCACTTTCATGTTATGCTTTATATTAGTTTTGCTGAGAGACTATCACTTTTGTGACTACTGCACATGGTCTTATAGTTTTAAGAAATATCTTTGTGAAGATACAACAATTACAGGAATAGTTAGTAAAATTCTGTTAACAACACTAGCACTTCCAAAACTAGCACACATTAGATAATTCCAAAAAGAATTAGGACATATTATTTTTTTTGGCATAACTTCTCTGAGTAATTTTAATTCCATAGTAATTCATCACCACCATAATCAAATTCTCACATTTTAAAGCATTTGCAAAACTGCTATTATAATATTTTAAAGTCATATCATCTAAAGAAAATCATTTTGCAGGTTTAAATAAAAACCAAAAATATTTTCATCTTGATAGTTCAAACATTTTAGTAAGTGAAATAATTGCTTGATCAACAATGCATAAAAAATAATCAAATCCTAAATAATTCTTCACCAAATTTTGGAACAAGTAAAGGTAAATTATTTGAAATCTCATAAACATTTTATTTCTCTTTGAATTACACGTTTTTTTTAGAAAATATTGGAGAAACACTTAGGTCTACTTCAATCTTTAGCATTTTTCAATAAAAAGTCAATATCTCGACATTTAGAAAAGTCTACTAATCCTCTAACTTTTTCAACATCAAGATCAATAATGATATATTTAGATCGTAAAATTTTACCAACCAATTTAGCTGCACATAAAATTTCGTACCAAATAACAATGTTCACCAAAACTTCACCAAGTACATTTTCCGCTAAGTATTTAGCTTTAATCCTAATTTTCTAATCATAGATCATTATCATTTTCAGCTACTTTACGCAAAGCCTTCAAAATTTCTGAAATTTGGAACTTAATTACGTTAGTACTATTTACATGACTTTATCAAAAACAGATGATATAATGGCTTAAGTGTAAGTTTTTCTATTCTCTTTTAAAATATCCCATCTCTTAGTAGATTTATCAAATATTGTGTAAATTCTCTGTATCACTCCCGAAAATCCTTAGCTTTCTGACAAGTATCAGCCATATCACATGCTTAAGAACTCGCTTGGCGCCAGTCTCTTGCTGGCTAGCGCCTATCTACTAATCGATAAATTGGAGATTAATCAGGGTCTAATTTTGTATTTTTATTATAAATATATAAATGTATGTGAAAATAATTAGTAGAAACATCGCAATGCAGTGGTGCACAACGCATTTGTTTATGTATGAGGTTGTGGGTTTGAAGCATCTGGAACACAGCTGTCCTTCTTTTTTTTTGTTAGTGCCCTTTAGTAAAAAATAACTGAAAATGATATAGATTTGTTCCACATCGGCAAGTTTGGAGCAAATGATGACTCCAAGTCCTCTATAAATATACAAAAAGGTTTCTACGTTGAAAATGGGCTTGTTGTATGCCCCAAGATTTAGTTAACAAAGTCAAAATATTTTGGGCCTTTAATCAAATTAATAAGTGATTAATCAGATTAAAAGCGGTTACTCGTTGGAGTGTCGGATTAATTGTGGTCATAATCTGCTGAGTGCCTAGCCGGCTAATTAATCGGCTAGGATTTTCGAATGCAGGCCATATCACATAACATTAAAATAACACTATGAGAACTATAAGGAATAATAAAATGCTCTTGGATTTACATCTTAAAATTATTGTTGAACTCCTCAATATTTTTTGTTCATATTTGCACCATTATCATATTTTGACCTCATATATTATCACCCATAAACTTTAGGACATTTTGTAAGACTTAAGAAAGACCTTCACCACTTGTATCATTCACATGTAAAAATCTTAGAAAACATTCTTCAATTTTAAAAAGGATAAGAATAATAATCTACATACCTCAATATCATAGACATTTGTTCTTGGTGGCCACTGTCAAGAATAATATCAAGTACCATAGAGAAGTATTTTGCTTGTTTTACTTTACTTAAGTTTCATATTTAACTGCAGAAGCAAGAAAAAATATTAATTCAGTTTAAATATTATGACCAAAATAATAAAAAAGAATCATCATTAATAATCATTTCCACATGCTCTTTGAAAACTAGATCAAATTCAACTAACATTTCTATTAATCCTAAAAGTTCCCATTGTTATTTTCATACAATTTAGCAATAATAACAAGAAATGCAATATTATGCTTTGCAAGATATTTTACTACATAATAATCCTAAACCATTTTCCAAAAATATTTTTCTTTCAGAACTAGTGTTTGAGCCACATTATCAATAGTTTGATTTTTTTTTTAAATATTAAATGAATACTATACCAAATTTTCATATTGTTAACATGTGCAACACTTGTTTCGTGCTCTTTAAACCTAGAACTAAGAGCAGCCCATTGGTGGAGAACCCCACTTGAAGTTTTTAGTGATAAAAGAGTAATATATTAATAGTAATTTAGTTTTCAATTTAAATTTTATTTCATTTGCTTCTGTTGAGGAATCAGAAAGAGACAATTGTACATACACTTATTTGAAAGTATGTTTATCTTTCCTATCTTTTCAGTATTTTTAGGTTTTTAATGGACTACATACGCATGCATAGACACCCGTTAATGTTGCTCTAATATGTGCCCAATCTTAAAACCTTCATCTCATAACTAACATTTTCCAGCAGATTCCGTAAATATCTTACAACAAATAAGGGTACGTATTGTCTCCATTCAATAAAACTATGTTATATCACTCTGCAGAAAATCATCTATTCAATTATCTTTTGGATCCTTTAATATACTTATCTTTTCTAAGATATTTTTTACTTAAATATCAATAATCTTAGGATCAATAACATTCCAATTTTTTTGGATCAAATATGTCAAACGTATACAAATGCTCATCGTTTACGTTGTCTAAATCATCATCATCTATATTATTAAAAGAGAAGTACCCATATAAAATACCCCTGAGTTTTTCTAATTATTTACAAGGTTATGTCACTGAAGTTATTAATTACCCTACCTTATAGGATTCTTTGTCTTTTCACTCTAATTAATACATTTCCAAAATCAAATTTCAACTAAAAAAATTATGGCAACAATAATTAATAAAAATAGTTAAATTCATATATACATTTGGTAATTAAATAAATAAATTATATAGAAATTGTTTTACTAATTTCATATACATAATAATTAATTCCAATATTAATTAACCTACCTTTTAGGATTCTTTTCTTATTAATTATCTACATATCTTCAAATAGTTAATGAACAATATTTTTTTCAAAGATATATAATTACGTTATTATTATTTATAAGTAATAACTAAAATAAAAGTCACAAAAGAAACATTTATATAATCTATAATAAAAAGATTAATATAAACATATCATGTTATGTATATTTTTTATATAAAAAATAGTTCAAGGTAAATTCAGAATAATAAAAGTTAAAAAGTAGAAATATATAAGACCATATATTTTAAATAGTAAATAAAACAATTTAGTTATACATTATCATAAAATTTTGATCCATAAAAATAAAAAAAAACATTTGTGCAGATATACGGGTCATATTTTTAAAATAAGTATGACACAATGATAGTTTATAAGATAAAATAAAATTACTTAATATAAACTATAAAATTGTGTGTTTAAAATGTCATTTTAAACAATATTTAAACGGGTAAATTTAGAAATATATATTATCACTTATAAAATATATAAAAACAAACACTTGCGCGGGTCAAACATCAAACTTTTCGGTATTCTTCTGTCAAAATTAAACCCATAAGTAATTTGTAACCATTTAATTGATATTTCATTTTTTATTTTACATCATTTAGTATAAACCTAAAAATTAAAAGAAAACAAAACACCCGCCCGGTCGGGCGGGTCATGGTCTAGTTTGAATTTAAAGAATCAGCACTTTTATTTTTCATTCTCGCAATATTCATCACTATTATTATCATATGTAGGCATACAAATATCAACACTATCATATATATATATATATATATATATATATATATATTATATTATATATATTTTCATATTCATTGTTTTGACTTTTGAGTGGAAGAATAATCTTTTCATTTTTTTTTGATTAAAAACTTCTGAGAGCACTTCTTTAAGACTATGAATTTTCAGTTTTATTTTCATGTTTTTGTATCTAGAACCAGAACCATAATTCATCTATAAATATATTAGAGCAATAGAACTTGGATAGTGGTTAGACAAAAATCCATATACTCTTTTTTTTCTTGACGACCTAAGTTGTAAGCTAATCTTTCCTCTTTGTATTTGCTATTTTTTTTCTTAACAATGGTTAATTATGGATTATAAATTATGAAAAATATTACATAGACAATATTATTAAAAATTATGAGAAATATTACATAGACGATATTACAGCCGACAATTCTACCTGCTTTATGCGTATACACGTCTTACTGCATCACCCTGAACGGTCCTATGAGATCTATTCCTGACGGTACTCCTTGTGCCATGCTGAAGATCTCTTGTATCCAATAATCTGCATAATTCGGCATTCACCTTCTTCGGGAATTTATTTCCACTTGGTGTAGAAACTGCGTAGCCTGAGATTAGAACCCCATACCTAGTGTAGAAGCCTTTAAACCTTGACCAATAAAGCCACGGTGCTTCCACAATATTTTCTATTTGTTTTGTAAGAAGTTCTCCCTATTCATAACTAATTAGTAATAGCTTCCTAAAAATAATCAAATTAGAATATTAACTTTCTAAACTAACATTGAATGAACACCCCAACATCTTTTTTTTTTTTACTTTCCAAAGTATAAATTTACTAATAGTTTCCTAATTTATTATAATTTAGTAGGGTATATAAGCAACATAAAATTTTAATTTATTTTTATTGGTTAATAAATACAAAAAATAGTTTAAATATAGTTATTTTAATTTTTTATAAATACATAATTTTAAGTTTATGCGTGTTAAAAATACTGTCAGTAACTAACCAACATAGAATAAATATTGTTTATTTTTTCTGATACAATATGGTGAAGACTTGATTTTAACCTTTCATGTAGTAGTTTCAAAACCATATTACATAGTCAATTGGAGATATAGTGCTTTACATTTATATGGGATTCTACTTTAGACATGAGAAAATATGAGTGTGATCTATTTCATCATCTAAAATAACTATTATTATAGAAATGCTTGATATATTGATTTACATTTTTTCTCACTGAATTTTACCAATACTTGTAGAAACCATATTAATGCCATCAGAAACTTACATATTTGTGCATATTCGTTTGTAACAAGGTTTCATACCATTTTTTGGTTATGTGAGTCTGTGACCGGTTTATTGAGATTATTGTCTTTCTCTGTTGATAATTAGTTGCTACCCTCGATTTTTATTTTATTTTTGTTACCAACTGGAATGGACTCACTCTTTGATCTTGAATCATCTTTCTGAAATCATTATTTGTTATGGTTCGATTTCCACCATGTATTTTAAAAGTAGCAGTAATTGTTTTGATAATAAATATTATAGTCCAAGTTTTCCATGAGTTCCTTCTTAACTTATAGATTGTACGTTCATTTACAATCAATATCATACCATATATTGTACCTTTTTAATGGCGATGTTCTGTAATAATATTAAGGGTTTGTGATCTGATTCTCATCAAAGAAGAAGCTTTGATTGTCATGACTTCTCTTAGGCCAGATTCTCTCAACAGAAAAGCATGGTGGTATTTTGCGTCACCTGTTATTGGAGCTCTCGACTCCTCCATTCTTCAAGATTCAAGAAAGAGGTTGATTTTCGTGTTCCATGCCTTTTCCATGCTCTGAAGCTGGATTATTTTTAGTGGCTAGTGAGGCAGTAACTGATAGATCCGATATATTCTTATCTAGGGATTCACCGAGAATCCTAAAAGAGGCAAACCAAAGTCTATAAGATGACTACAAAGGTAGAAGAATCATCTCGAAGAACAAGGATTTGATGATGATGATAGAGAGAATAAGATTAAGGGATTGGGTTTATTATTTGATTGATTAATATTCTCGTAATGAGAAAATGATCACATATAGTGTTTAGTAAACCAAAAGACTAAACCTTCAAGCTAAACCAAAGATTAAAGAAATAAACCAAAAGGATAACGGTTTATCATGTTACAGCTAGCTAGTTCGAAGGGACCGGAGTAGAGTGACAAAACTTCCACTTGCTTCTGCTAGTGACCATCCGCGTCCAATATGCTGGCTTCTCTTCACCGGAATAGTGTTCTGAGGGAACCGTCATGTTTAGCCTCTGGAGTTGTTCGACGTCTGGAGTGGAGTTCATTGTGTGTTTGTCGGACCAGGACCTACGCAACCCTGCTTTGTCTAAATTCTCTTTCAAAATCACCTTGGGGATAAGCCTTGGAAACTAGGTTTATTCTCCGGTTGATTTACTCTAATGTTTGATGTTCTTTCTGAAGGTTCCGGCTTCAAGTCTCACCATTGAACTACTGAAATTTAAATGTTGTTTTTGAAATCGAATTTAGCTAAGCATTAACTAGTTCCTTAGGAACAGTTAATCCTTTTTATATGTGGATGAACTTTTAGCTTACTTGGGATTTTCAGAGACCCTTTCTTTGATTAGCTATCTTAGATACTCAAGTTTTGATCTTTCAGAACTAGTTATATCTTTTAAATCATTATCTTGGTAATGAAGATTCACATACTTAACAAAAAATACGAAAAAGAAGCTTACGCTTCAGAAAATACACTATGTCACTATTGCAATTCAATGTAGTGACAACTCTGTCAATTTTTTACCTAATAGTGTTCATATGTCTTGTACATGTCCATGTATAATAACTTCCATATGTTCTTATCTCCTGAAGGCTAGCATGTTAAGCCGGACATTGAATATTGTAAAAGAAAATTCAATTCTTTATATAGTTCCTAACTTATCCGATTATCCCTATGACATTTCTATATCATCAAAGTCTCCAAGGATCACATTCAGTTTACCAGCATTTAATATTCAAGCCTTGGTCATTCCATATGTTCATGATGCCTATAAACATAACTAAGAGCATCTTCAAAAAGATTCTCTATTTTTAAGTTTGCAAAATTCTATAAGTTTAAAGGTGATATTCTCCAAAACATAACTTTAAACTTATCTTCAAAAATATTTGTATTTAATACTATAGTCTTTATATTTTTCAAAAGTAATTTAAATTCGTATATTTTTTTTATAAATAACTAGCACATATCTAAAAATATTACAACATTATTAATTAATAAAGTGTTGCACTAAAATATAAAATTACTAATATAAATAAAAATAAATCTTAAATTACCAATAAAATACCAAATTATTTCATAAACTTTTTTCCGTAATGCTCCTATATATAATCAACTAATGCATTTCGAAGTAATAATTGACTCTCTTTATTTTTAAATGGTAGACATACATAAAATTTATTTTCGTAATGCTCACATATATGATCAACTAGTGCATTTCGAAGTAAGAAATGTATGTTTATTTTTAAATGGTAGATTAAGAGATAAAAGTTGTTGAAATCAGTATCTTCATTTTCCACCATTTCAACTGTTGCTTCTGCCATTAATTTAGTATCCTTTATCGGCGCACTCATATCACGTTCTTGTAATATTTTGTTGTCTAATTCTAATTTTAAAATCTTTAAATCTTTTTTTTTTAAATTTTTTATGTAAAATTTAAATTTATAAAATAATTTTCATATACTAATGAGATTAGAATTTTAAATATTAAAATGATAAACAACAAAAAACTTAACAATTGTAAATGTGATGTGTAACTGTAAGGACCCAAATGCAAATAAATAATGAAATTTTAAATTTGGATTTTTGAATAGTAACACTATTTGAAGTTTAGCTACTTAAAACTTCAAATGTGAAGTTTTGGAATTTTGTTTCTGAGAGTAAAACAATTATATTTGAAGATATAAAGTGTCTTTGTAGATGTTCTCAGGCCACTCGCAGTAGAAGGTTGTTAGAGAGTTTTTAGCAATTATAATAATACAAATATTAGAAAAGATAGGAAAGAGAGAGGGATACGATAGTTAAATAAGAGAATATTGAAAAAATTAAAGAGATTCATTATAGTTGGTGGCACTCTCTCATTGGTTCAGTTTTACTTTTATCATTTAATTTTTAAATATTCAATTAAATACTAATAAAATTAATTAGTAGATATCTAAGAGAATACCTAACCACTAAGTGCACCTCCATCGGCAGGATGGAGGTGAATATGTATGATTTAAATAAAAAAAAGAAAGTAAAGTTAGAGGAAAGAGAAAGGAAGCGGTCCTCTGCAAATGACATGGTAGAATCCTACAATATACTTATATGTCCACATGTCATTTTTGTATTGCTTTAGTTTTTTTCAAACAAATTAAACTTTACGTGCAAAGCAAAATCTTATTAAAACACAATATAAAAAATCTTATAAAGCATGGAGAGTATCTTAACCGATGAAAGTGTTCTAAAGATGCTCTAAGAGCATCTCCAACATGCTCCTATATTTGCATATATATGTTATAATAAAGTGAAATCCACTCTAACACACCTTTATTTCTTTCATTAAAATAGAGATTGTTATATTTTCTTTTATATTTAGGGAGAAAAATAGCATTCCTCTATAATAGATACATATTGACTGCTCGGACCTAGTGAATATGACTACAAACCCGGAGGATTGATTGACTTTCACGACATAGATAGAAGTGTTCCAGAGATTACAAGAGGATTTCGAGGATGTGAGCTTCACTACAAGAAAATGTGGGCATAACGACCATAAATTTAGAGGTTATCTGGTCGTAAATAGCGTTTTACGACCATATAACAACGAAAAGCATTGAGTCGTTATTAGCCCGTCGTAATTAACTTTTGGTCGTAAAGTAGACTTAAATATTACGACTAGAGATTTTGGTCGTATGACAGATGTAAATCAGGTAGTCGTACTCTAGATGTCGATTTGACGTAAAGTTACGTCCACATAGTTATACGTTAATTGGTCGTAACACCTGGTCGTAAAGTAGAAGTCAATTTCGACGTAAAAAAATATTTAAATCGAGGTAAAATGTACGACCACATAACCTCGACTCTTGAACCATGGACACAACTTGGTCATAAAATGTATGACTAGATAACTTCGGTTTGATTTAATTAATACGACCACTTCACCTCTAGAAATATAATAAAATTTCACGTTTTAAAATTCACAAAATTTAAAATTTTTAATTTACGAAATTTAATATTTAATTAAAAATCCTTCAATTTCGAAAATAAACTTAACTTAATATATCCAAAACATAATAAAAATATATATTCAAATTACATAAGAAAACTAATTAATTATTAAGATTAATGTATGCAAAAAACTGGGAGCTATGTTCATCGGCTCCTCGCTCCGCATTTGCTCGCTCTTCTGGAGTTAGGTCGGGGTAGATCGTTGAACGTCGAGGTCTCCAGATTGCCTCAAGGGCTGGGTTTGTTTCCGCCATAATATCAAACATCTCCGCCATGGCCCTAATGTGGTTCTTGTTGGACTCGTTGTTCGTCCGGAGGGTCGAAATGACTTGGTTGGTGGTTGTCAAATTAGTCCGGAGCTGCTGAGATTCGTCTTGCTGTCTTGCAGCGTATTCAGCTCTAGCCCTCGGGACATCGTTCACCGTACCGATCCCGATCATCCGTCCTCTCTTCTTCGGGATAACCTTCATTTAAAATAATTTAAATTAATTAAATTAGTTAGTATATACATAATTAATTATAAATCGAATAATAATTAATTACCTTCTCAAAAATTTTGTCTTGTCCAACGGTGGATAACTGAACGGGTTCCTCTTGTTCCGCCGTCAACTGGGTCTGGACCTCCTAATCTGCTACTCAACATTGTTTTAGATCTTTTCTACTCGAGGATCTACAAACGTCCCGTCAGAACGCTGATGGGTCAACTTGTAAAGTCAGGCAAGAGACGGTTGTGCTCCTTCCACCGCAGCCTACAGAACAACATAATTAAATATATTAAACTAATTAATTAATATATCAATAAACAATTTAATTATTAAAAAGCTAAAAAGAAATTAAAAATTTAAAAAAAAAAATTAAAATTTTAGCTAGTACTTACAATTTCTAGAGCTTTCTCTGCGTGAGAAGTCTGTCCAGAAGTGTGGGGCACAACGACCAAATTACCAGCATCACGCGCCATTCGGTTGTTGGAGAAACGGGCCGAATTTTTAACTGACTTAGGCAAACTCCAATAAGCCGTCAAGCCATTCCAAACGTAATCGCTGATGTAGGTCGGTTTACATTTTCTGACATCGGGATCAAACCTCCATTTGTCTTTCCAATCGCCCACAATGTTCTTCAGTCTTTCTTGCGCCTTCTCGTAAAACCCATCCTTCACCTTCTCGTTGACTGCAATAGACCAGTTCCTTTTTTGCTGCGAAAAATAATTAAAATGAGAAGTATATAAATAATTAAATGAAATTAAAAACTGAAATAAATTAATTTAATTAAGAAAGAAAATAACTTACCGCAAAACATTTGAACCAAGTCCTCCGAATGTGGTCCGGTGTAAGGGACCAGTTCGGATGAGGCTCCCGGAAGTTCGACCTTATGATGTTTGCGACGCTCCGTCCCAAGCGATTGTCAGTTGGAAACCTACAAAAAAACTGAAAATTCATTAATGTTAGATGGAAATATATATAATTAAAATTTTATATATATGGAAAAAATTCATAATTAAATTACCAGAGAGTGTTTGGTGGTCGATCTGGATCGATGATGGGTAAATCTTCTCGTCCCGGCATTTGGAGAAGATCTTTCACCGTGTATCTAGCGTAGGGAGAATCCGGTGGCACAAGCAAATCCGGATGGACACCCGGAGGAGGAGGCAGAGCAGCTTCATGGACTGGAGGAGGGACATGATGCTGCTTCTGCTGATGCTGCTGCTGCTGCTGCTGCTGCTGTTGCTGATGATCATGATGCTGCTGCAGATGATGATCATGATACTGCTGATGATCATCCTGCTGTGGATGATGATGAGGAACGTATGGAGGATTATGCTGAGGATTGTAGGGAGGCACGTCAAACTGAAGAGGCTGCTGCGGTGGCACAAACGGAGGAGGAGGAACATAAGATGGTTGAGTGCCTTGGGCCGCGGTCTCAGGGACGATAAACTCCCGGGCTGTGCCAGAGCTGGTAGCTGATGGATCCGACGACGACGAACCGAGAAATGTGTCGCCGTAAGAAGCAGTTTGGCTTCTCGCTGCGTGATTTCTTAATCTCTTTCTCCCGGCCATATCTACATATACAAATAAAAATTATGATTAGAAACAATTAATTCCAAAATAATTTTAAAAGTAATTAAATACTAACTATCTAATATAATTATTCTAATTCCGTGCTAAACCAATTCCGAACCTAATCTAATTACCACCTAATTAAACGAACCACCTAAATAATTCCTAAATAATTTTAAAAGTAATTAAATATTAGTTATCTAATATAATCTAATCATGTACTAAACCAATTCCAAACCTAATCTAATTACCACCTAAACTAACCACCTAAACTAAAACTAAAACCGAAAAAAACCTGAAGAGAGGGAAAGTGGTGGCTAGTGAGAGAGTATGGTGAACGACGAAGTGGTGGCTAGTGTTACGACCAATCAGCATCCACCCGTGACAACATTACGACCAATTAGATTCTATAAAACTTTACGACCACTTAGGATCCAATATTTACTTCCACTTGACGACCAATAAGAATCTACAAAAGTTTACGACCACTTCGGGGCCAAGTTTTACTTCTACATTACGACCAAACAGGGTCAACTTTAACCATTACGTCCCATTTACCACCAAAAGAAAGTTAGAAAAAAATATTCCTAAGACATGTATAAATAATTAGGCAAAGCTTCTATAGAAATATTTCAAATCTATGGAAGCATTTGTCTAAGTTATTTTTACAAATATCTTAGGCAAAAAACTAAACTATATGTTTTTTACAAAAAAAATTTCAAAATTTTCAAAAATTTTCTGTCTCTTTTTTTACTAAGAAAGAGATGTTTTGTTTGTGTTTTGATGTCCAATTTCGAATGGGACAAGGTATTTATAGGGAATCGGTTTACGACCAAAAGGGGACCAGTATTTAAAATATATATATGTTACGACCAGCAAGGGACCAAACATGTTTTACGACCAGAGAGGGACCAAACTGTACAACCAAAAGGGGACCAGTTTTTAAAAAATATATATATATTACGACCAGCAAGGGACCAACCAAGCTTTACGACCAGAGAGGGACCAATCAGTACGACCAAAAAGGGACCAAGCTGTACGACTAAAAAGGAACCAAGCTTTACGACTAAAAAGGGACCAATATTTACGACCAAAAAGGGACTACAGTTGTCTATACCCTATGTCCGAAACCCCAAACCCCAAACTTCAAACTTTAAACTTCATAAGTATATCATTTTAAAACTCTAAACCTCAATATATCAGAAAATTCTTAATTAATATTAAAAAATATTAAAACTCTAAAAGTATTAATACAAAACTTCATAAACATTAATTAATACAATACAAAGTACAGATATATGTTATAACTCGTCATCATCTTCTGAACCATCATCTATTTCATCATTTTCTTCAAATTCATCTTCATTGCCTTCATCCGCTAAATCATCTGGAAGATCTTCATATCCTAGGTTTTGAGGATCACAAGTAAAATTTCATCAATAGGTTGTTCAGGCACTGCCAGTTCGTTAACGGCATCTCCTTGCAAAGGCGGTTGTACATCACTCACTACACGACCCCGAGGTGTAACTTTAATAGCGGCTAACCATTATATTCCAGATTGTCTAATCCGCGGATATGGAATAAAACAAACTTGGTCTGCTTGAGCTGCCAAGATGTAGGGCTCAAATTTGTTGTACCTCCGTCTTGAATTGATATCCACAACTCCAAACTTGTTATACCGAATACCCCTATTAACCGTCGGGTCGAACCAATCACATTTGAGAGGACACATTTCATCTTCACTAAACCGGGGAATTCCACCTCGATGATCTCTTGCAAGATTCCGTAGAAATCTGTTTCGCCTTTTACACATACTCCATAGTTCACCGTTGCTCGACGACTTCCATACTCGTAAGTGTGAAAAGTGTAACCTCGTGTGAAATACTTAGGTGCATTGGTCACCTTAGCAATTGGAATTTGGATCAATTCATGAACCCACACACTATAGTATGGATCATCATACTTAACCTGTACATGTATAAGTGGTTTAATTGATAGTAAAAATATCATAATATATATGTATATTATATGTTGGTTTACCTGTGTTTTTAACCACTGCACAAAGTGTTGCTCTTTCCTTTTGTTGAGATCATTAATTGATATTCCTAGTAAAGCTTCTTCAACTTGTGCAACGAAATCACTGTTTTTACAAAGGATAGATCGTCAAATATTAATTAAATATCATCAAACATGTAATTTTAACTTATATAATTAATTACCTTTCAAATTCTTGCATCTCCTCGCAACTAAGAAGTATATATGTGTGGGCACTGTGAGCATCTTCTGTACTCGACCACCAAACTTCTTTTAGTTTTCCACCTAGACGTCAAATCTGACAGAATATGCCAGGAACATCCTTTTCAATATAAGTCGGAATAACACCACCATCGTCATATCTGCTCGGAGCCCGTTTTCGTGTACGGACTTTTGAGCCAAAGTAGTACGAAGTAAAGTGAAATGTTTCCTCATTCAAGCTCCCAGCAACTATTTCCCATGATTTCTTGCTTTCCCTTTTAAATATTTCATGGATCGCTCGTAGGGATACATCCATCCGTTATGTACCGGTCCACGAAGCAATGCCTCGTGTGGGAGATGGAGAACTAGATGTTCCATGACGTCAAAAAATGATGGCAGAGAAATTTTCTGAAGATTACACATCAAGATCAGGATATTATCATCAAGTTGATTGATGATATCTTCAGTTAATGTAAGTGAGCTAAAATCCCTAAAAAAAAGCTCCAATACCTACAAAACAATTCCAATTGCATATTAATAAGATATAATAATCTTATAATTAACTCCGACATGCAAATCTGTTATATATTTAAATGAAAAGTTACCTGCAAGTGCTTCGTGAACATTGTTTGGAAGCAACTCCGCAAAGGCAAATGGTAGAAGTCATTGCATAAACACATGATAGTCATGACTCTTCATCCCAGAAAACGTTTGTCCCTGCTCAACACATCTAGATATATTTGACAGGTATCCATCGGAAAACTTCACATCTGATGCCACCCACTTGAACAACGCCGCCTTCGTTTCTGCTGACAATCTGAAAATGGGAACCATAATTTTCCCATCGCTTTTAATATGCAGCTCACTCCTACAACATAACCTTGGCAAATCCAACCTCGAGTTCTTGGTATCTTTTGTCTTCCCGGGTACATTCAGTAATGTATTTATGATGTTCTCAAAGAAGTTCTTCTCTATATGCATCACATCTAGATTGTGTCGCAATAGTAAATCCTTCCAGTATGGAAGTTCCCAGAATATACTCTTCTTGTGCCAGTTATGCTGTGTACCGTAACCATCAGCCATATTTGCAGGAGTATGCCAATTACCTTCTCTCTTGACTGTTTCTTGTGCATCATCGTAATCGATATCTTTCTCAATTTCCTCTCCAGATAAATAAGGAGGTACGGTGTCCCGTACAACCACTTTTGCCTTGAATAACGCTCTATTTCGTCGATACGGATGGCTAAGAGGGAGAAATTTCTGATTTTCATCAAACCAAGACGTCTTCCTACCATGCTTCAGTTGAAATGCGCTAGTGCTTCCCATACAATAAGGACACACTAGTCTCCCATGCGTAGTCCAACCTGATAGCATCCCATATGCTGGAAAGTCACTGATAGTCCACAGAAGAACGGCTCGCCTTGTAAAGTTGGTTCTCGTTGAACAATCATATGTTTCCACCCCTGTTGACCACAATTCTTTCAATTCTTCTATCAGAGGTTGTAAGAAAACATTGAGGGAATGCTTTGGATGTTTAGGCCCATGTATCAATATACTCATGAAAAGGAATTCTCTTTGCATACACATCTCTGGTGGAAGGTTGTATGGCGTCAAGATGACTGGA
>CAKOAT010496265.1:16068-57191 GCA_932364175.1 Eruca vesicaria subsp. sativa
CCGTAATAGGTAAGTACCACATCCGCTGGTACGGTACCCTAGTTCGTCCACGTCCTTGCGGTTTATATCGTGGCTTCTTACAAAATCGACACTCCAACAACTCTGCATCTTTCCTCCAGAAGATCATACAGTTGTCTATACAGACATCTATCATCTCTGAAGGTAAGCCAAGACTATGAACCAGTTTCTGAATCTCATAGTAAGATTCATCACTCACATTATCTTCAGGCAAATACTCTTTAAACAACTCCGCCCATGCATCCATACAAACTTCAGGTAAGTTATAATCAGTTTTGGTATTCATCATCCTAGCTGCCAATGATAACTTAGAAAGACCATCTCTACAACCTTCATAAATTGGCTGATTAGCAGCGGCTAACATGTCATAAAATCTTGGCTTCCAACTTGGGCCCCTCTACAATTTCTACTCCCACCTCTACATTTTCTACTTCTGCAGCAATTACTGGATTTGTTTCACGAAATGCATCAGTAACCATTTCATGCATCCTATCATGATCTACCACCTTATCCCCCGAAGGTAAATGTTGTTCTCTATTACGAATATTTTCAAACTGATTACTACTACTAGCTTCATTCATACTATCACCTTCTCCAGGATGAAACCAAATGTAGTAATGTGGAGTAAATCCTCTATTAACTATATGCTTCCAAACCGTTTCACTAAGAGCGAATTTTGTATTCTTGCACTTAACACATGGACATAACATTTTACCCGTTTCCTTCGTGAGAGACGTGTTTCCGGCCTGGTACATGAATATTTCTGCCTGTTGAGGAACTCCGATGTCACTCTTCCCTCAGAATATTTATGTGTATACTCCAACTTCGAAGCTCATAAATATCTCGAGACATTTTTTACTCTATCTTGTTTCGTTTTTTTTTTGGGACTATCTTGTTTATTTTTTTTCTGTGTAAATAAAAAAAATGGAAGATGAGATTGTATTTATAGGCAAATTTTGAAATGGTAGGTGGGGAATATTACCCCCTATTTACGACCAAAATTATGTTACTTCGAATAAACTACTACGTGCACGTAATTTGGTCATTAATGCGAAGCTACATATTTGGCCATAACTCCGTAGTCAACTAACTTCTACTTTACGACCACTTTTTCCCTTGGTCGTAAATTAGAGGTTAAGTTACTTCTGCTTTACGACCAACATTTGTGGTCCCAATTTTACTTCGGTTTTACGACCATTAAATCTTTTGTTGTTAACTGGTCGTAAAGCAGACGTAAAATTACGACCACCATTTTGTGGTCGTAACTGTTGGTCGGTAAGCATGCGTTTTCTTCTAGTGCTTGTCTCATATTCCTCGAAGTAGGAATGGTCAAACGGACGCATTAGCAAAATAAGAAAGGAATAGAAGCTACACATTTTCCCATATAGATTAGACTAGACCAGACATAGGTGCTCCTCGAAGAATCGGCTCGTCTCACCACCACTTGATCTAATTTAGATGAGCGGCTGGCAAAAAAAAAGATACATACTTTTTTAATTACATAATAGTACTTTAATTTTTATGATTATAACTAAAATATTTATTTATGAAAAAGTACAATATATTTACGTATAAAACACAACTTTTTTATGTTTACAAAATAAGTCTTAATTTTTACAGTTTAGAATTAAAATAAGTAAATAATATCATTACTTTATTTGAAAGTCTAACTTTCTAAAGAAAAAAATATTATTATTTAATTTGAAAGTCGATCTTTCTAAATAAAAATAATATAAATTTTATATTCAAACCTAAAATAATTAATTATTAAAAGGTCTTTATAGATCTTACATATTGAGAAGCATATTTAACTTGAACTTAAATATTAATTAATACAACATATCAAAGCAACTTAATACTCTTTGGATATAGTATGCATATTTTTGATTGCCAGGGACTAATAATGATATTAATGTGCTGGAGTCTTCTCACATTTTATTCAATCTTGCTCAATGTATTGCTCCTCCTATTTATTATGTCATTCAAGGCAAGGAATATAATATGGGCTATTACTTGGCCGATGGTATATATCCAGAATAGTCAATAATGGTGTAAAATATTCATGAGCCAGTAGATCCAAAGAAAAAGTTTTTGCAACATAACAAGAAGAATGTAGGAAATATGTAGAACGTGCATTCAAACTTATACAATAATGTTTGCTATTATGAAATGATTGTACATTTTGGAAAAAAGTATTACATGCTATAATGACTACATATAAGAATTTACATAATATGATCATTGAGGATGAGCGTGATCTCGATTCACCAATTGGAATTGGAAGAGAAGTTTCATTTCCAGAAGTCCAAATACCAGATGATGAAAATAATCGGTTCCAAAAGTTTCTAAGTCGATTAAAAGAAAGAAAAGATAAAGAAACTCAGTCTCATTTCGAAATGCATTGATTGGTCATTATGGAAAAAGATAAGTAATAATGATGATTAGACAATGTCTATTTTATTTTATTATTTATGACTAATGTCTTTTGTAATAATATATTTAATTTAAATAATACTGCATAGTTATGAAAATGATGGTTTTTATAATGAATTGGTTAATTTTCAATATTTATAAATTAAAAGTGTTAATTTCAAAATATAAAAAGAAAATTCTTTTGAAAATATTTATTATTAGGAAATAAATAGAGAAATATATTGGAGAGAAATTCATCTCCATTATAGAAATCCTTTATTATAGAATAGATAAATACTTTGGAAATGGGCTAAGGGAGTAGTTGGTGTTCTTTTTCTTTTTCTTCTGGTATTAGTGTCATTGGTGCTTAATGCTTTCATTCAGTATGCACACATCTGTATAGTGTATACATCGAACTTGGTCATGTATGAGAAAACTAATAAAGACCTAATTAAGAATTTGACCAAAAAAAAAAAAATTAACAACTACTATCTCTTTCTTTGGTTTATGGTTAACTATCTGGAACACAATAAAGAAGATGGTGGCAGCTTTATTTATCACCCGTGATTGAGTGCAGAGAGAACTGATAATCATCCTTATGGTGGCTTATTTGTCGTAATTAATAAAGACAAAAACTACTATAAAACTTAAAAATTAATCATTATTTTACAGAACAAATCACTATTTTTCTATTAAGTCAACTCCCTGGCTTCCCGCATTGACTCCATCTCCTACCTTTTTCTTGTTGACGTAAAGGAATTACTAAGATAAAAATAAGGTGACCATTGGTGCAAGCGTGACCATAAAGAGCTTGACCATATGATCAATTACAAATAGAATGACCATTGGTGCAAACGTGACCATGAAAAACTTGACCATATAGTCCACTTCAAATATAATGACTATTGGTACAAGCGTTACCATGACGAAAGGAGAGCGATGGTACAAGTTTGATCATATGGTCAACTACAAATACGATGACCATGGGTGCAAAGCTTGACCATGATAGAAGGAGACCTTGACCATATGGGAAATTCAAATGTTCTACTTCTTCCCTTCCCCACGTGCATTTGACCGTTGTGTACCAACTTACATTATTTTAATTATTTTTTATTTTAGGTATCTTGCCTATTTATTTTGCTGTAAGGCACATTGATTTAATTAAGGAAAATAGAATCCTTCTTATCTCTATCTCTCTCTCAGGATTATCTCTCTCTTGTTCTTCACTTTGTTCATCACTTTGTTCTTCAATTTCTTACATGGTATCAGAGCACTAAGCTCCTGATTACCTTAACTCACTTCCGCAAATCTCACTCTGTTACTTACACTCTATTACTTCCCTGTTTTAACTTATTTCTTCACAGAATTTCAAATCTGTGTTCTTGAGAATTCTTGAGTTATTTCTCAAATATTGTTTGTGTGCCTACTCTGTTCTGTCTTTCTCATTAATTTTGGAGAGTTTATCTTGTCCCAGAGTTAAGCTTTCTCAAATCCAGTCTTGAATTTATCAAAAAAAAAAAAAAAAATTCTTGGCGCCTAAGTAAGAGAGATGGAGCAGTACAGAGCTATCAATATTCCAGTCAAGCTCAAGGGATTAGGAAACTATATTACCTGGTCTAGAATTGCTAAGACAGCCCTTGGAGGAAGAGGTCTTTGGGAGCATGTCATTTCAAGTTCAGCTCCAAAGAAAATCACCCAAGGAAATGATGGCAAGGAGGTTGTAGTGGTAGATGAAGGCAAATGGGCTCAGGAAGATCTCATGGTGTTTTCTATCTTGCAAAGCTCTCTTGATGATCCTATTATGGATTCATACTAACACTGTACCACACCAAAACAGTTGTGGGATACCTTACACAAGGTGTATGGCAACACTTCAAACCTCACCAGGATATTTGAAGTAAATAGAGCCATAAACAACTTACAATATATGCTTTACCACATCATTGAAGCCTGAACTAAGTGTGAGAAGCAGTCCAAATACCTTATCCTGCTCACGCCTAGCTTCAAGAGTATCAGGGTCATTTGTGCTTGGTCTTAACATATCTAGCTCAGACCACAGCTGACTATACTTGGTGAAGTCTCCATCCTTGGTGGGCTCAGATGGTCTCTTTGGTGGTGGAAAAGGAGAACTTTCCATGCCACACAAGTCTGAGAAAATAGAGAAAGCATCAGCCAACAAGGTTTACTTCAAACCAAGGGGAGGACAAGACAAGTCAGTAACTTGTGAGCATTGTAAAAAGCAAGGACACTCCAAGACCAACTGCTGGATCCTCCACCCTCATCTCAGACCAGCCTCAGCAAACAAGTATGGCCAAGCCAAAGCCCATGAAGTAAGAGCTCAGAAACACTCAACACCAAACACCATACGCGTGGGAGATGATTGTAGAGCTTTGATCTCTACAACTCACATTGGTGGTTCAACATCTCACGCCATGTCTCAGTCATCTAATGAGGATGGATACATCCGCAAGTCAGACATTGAAGCCTTGATCAAGGCTCTCAATGCAAACTCGGGTAACCTAAGTGTTAATGCTTTATATTCTATTCGCACTGCACCTTACACTGTTAGACCAGAATCATTGATTCAGGAGCTTCTCACCATATGATTAGGGATGCTAGACTAATTAATGATATTAAACCAGCTCTATGAAGTGTTAAGATTGCAAATGGTGATAGAATCCCAATAGAAGGAGTAGGAAATCTGAACCTGTTTAATAAAGAATCTCAAGCCTTTTATATGCCTGCCTTTGCTTCTAATCTTATATCTGTAAAAAGCGCAACTAATGATCTAAATTGCAAGGTTATATTTAGTCCTAATGATGTGTGATTTCAGGATATTAAGACCAGTAAGATGCTGGGCAAAGGTGTGAGCAAAGGAGAGCTTTATTTCCTTGAAGATACCAAGCTTGGATCAGATTCTACTTATGCTTTTAATTCTGTTTTTGTTTTAGCTAATAATGTGTTATGGCATGCTAGATTAGGCCACCCTCATTTCAATGCTTTAAAATTAATGTTACCTAGTTTATCTTTGCAAAATGAAACTTGTGAGGCATGCATTCTTGGTAAACACCATAAATCTGTATTTCCCTCATCTATGACTATTTATGAGAACTGCTTTGATGTAGTACACTCTGATGTTTGGACAGCCCCATGTGCTTCTAGAGAAAATCATAAATATTTTGTAACCTTCATAGATGAGAAATCGAAATACACATGGCTCACACTGATTCAAAGTAAAGATAGAATTTTAGAAGCTTTTATAAACTTCTAAAACTATGTGGCTAACAATTTTAATTCTAAGATCAAAATTGTTAGGTCAGATAAAGGAGGGGAGTACACTAGCCATGCCTTCAAACAACACTTACAAAACATGGGATCACTCATCAAACAAGCTGCCCTTACACACCACAACAAAATGGAGTGCCTGAGAGGAAGAATAAGCATCTTATGGAGGTTGCAAGAAGCATGATGTTCCACACCAATGTTCCAAAGCAATTTTGGGGAAATGCTGTGGTCTCTGCATGCTATCTTATCAATAGAATCCCAACCAAAGTCCTTAAAGATGCCTCGCCATTTCAGGTATTAAATAAGACTAAGCCTCCTATAGATCATTTGCGTGTGTTTGGGTGTGTGTGTTTTGTGTTGGTTCCAGGAGAACAAAGGAACAAGCTTGAACCTAAGAGTATCAAAGCCATGTTCATTGGATACTCACACACGCATAAGGGATATAAGTGTTAACTACCAGATTCAAGAAGGGTGATGGTATCCAGGGATGTGAAGTTTGTAGAATCCAAGAGATACTATGATGAGAAGAATTGGGAAGACCTTAAAGATCTCTCACATGGACCATCAGATAGAGCAAACAACCTGAGAACCATTATGGAGAGCCTTGGCATCACTCAGCAGGGGCCATGAAGAATATTGTACCTCTCCATTGCCACCAGATGCTGTAGAAGAACCAAGCCTTGAGCCAGTCCATTCTGATCCTGAGGGGGGCAGTGAGCATGAATCATTACCAGAAAATGATTTAGCATCAACACATGATCAAGATGGAGCTGAAAATGATTCAGGTTCTGCACCAACACATGATGATGTTAGTGGAGATCAAGGGCAGGAAGGACCAATGGTAGAAGAGCAGACTCAGCAGCTAAGAAGGAGTACTAGAGTGAGGAACACCAGAGTATTCTTTAACAGCAATGCAGTGGCTCATCCTATCCAAGCAACCTGCACTCTTGTAAGATATCCACAAGAGCATATGGTCTTCATCACCAACTTGGATCAAGATTATGTTCCAAAGACCTATAAGAAGCTATGGAGCATGATGAATGGAAAGAATCTGTTGGAGATGAAATTGGGGCTATGATCAAGAATGATACTTGGTATGAAACTGAGGTCCCCAGAGGCAAGAAAGCTATGACAAGTCGCCTGTTGTATACTATTAAGTATGGAGCTAATGGGAAACCCGAAAGGAAGAAGACAAGGCTTGTTGCAAGTGGATATACTCAAGTCTATGGTGCGGACTATCTAGACACATTTGCACCAGTAGCCAAGCTCCATACCATCAGGATTCTGCTCTCTCTAGCTGTGAATCTTGAATAGGATCTATGGCAAATGGATGTAAAGAATGCATTCTTGCAAGGAGAACTAGAAGATGAAATGTATATGAGACCACCTCCTGGTAGAGAAGATATGGTTAAACCAGGGAATGTTCTTAGATTGAAGAAAGCAATCTATGGCTTGAAACAATCATCAAGAGCCTGGTATCACAAGCTGAGTACAACACTCAATGGGAAAGGATTTGTGAAGTCTCAAGCTAGTCACACTCTTTTCACACTGACCAGCAAGCAAGAGATAGTGGTAATTTTTGTCTATGTGGATGACATTATTATCAATTGTAGTAATAAGGAAGGAATCATCTCAACCAAGTTATTCCTCAAGGCTGCATTTGATATAAAAGATCTAGGAGAGCTGAGATACTTTCTTGGCATTGAGATGTGTAGATAAAAGGAGGGACTGTTCCTATCTCAAAGAAAATATACTCTAGATATTTTAAAGGAGGCAGGAGACCTTGGAGGAAAGAAAGCCAAGACACCATTGGAAGAGAACTACAAGGTATTGCGTGAGGGGGAGTATGAGAACACTCCATTTGAAGACGTCAAGAGGTATAGGAGGATGGTTGGGAAGCTGATTTACTTAACCATTACAAGACCAGATGTGTGTTTTGCTGTGAATCAAGTTAGCCAGCATATGCAAACACCTAAGATTCATCACTGGAACATGGTGGAGAGGATCCTAAGATACTTATGGGAAGCTCCTGGTCAAGGCGTATGGATGGCGTGTAACAAAAGCACTGAGATTGTTGGCTATTGTGATGCTGATTGGGCTGGAGATAGAGTTGATAGGAGATCAACTACTGGATATTGCACATTTATTGGAGGTAACTTAGTGACATGGAAGAGCAAGAAGCAAAATGTGGTGTCTTGTTCAAGTGCTGAGGCTGAATATAGGGCAATGAGGAAACAGACCAGCGAACTTATATGGATCAAGGGACTGCTGAAAGACTTAGGTATAGAGATCACTACACCCATGACCATACACTGTGACAACCAGGCAGCCATTCACATTGCAACCAACTCAGTGTTTCATGAGAGAACAAAGCACACAGAAGTGGATTGTCACAAGGTGAGACAAGCAATGGATAAGCAAATAATACTCTCATGTTACACTAGAAGTGAAGATCATCTGGCTGATATATTGACAAAGGCAGCAAGCACTAAGGTTTGTGAGTCCATCCTTCCAAGGTTAGGACTCATAGATCTCTCATGTCACTGATCTCTCCTCCATGAAGTGATCTACTCTTTTTCCTTGGCTTATGTTTTATCCCATTGGGTTTTACTTAGCTAAGGTTTTAATGAGGGATTGCTTCATGGCTTCCAAGCCTGACTTGTTCTACATGGTCAAGCTTGAGGGGGAGTGTTGACATGAAGGAATTACTAAGATAAAAATAAGGTGACCATTGGTGCAAGCGTGACCATAAAGAGCTTGACCATATGGTCAACTACAAATAAGATGACCATTGGTGCAAGCGTGACCATGAAGAGCTTGACTATATGGTCCACTTTAAATACAATGACCATTGGTACAAGCGTGACCATGACGGAAGGAGAGCGATGGTACAAGCTTGACCATATGGTCAACTACATATACGATGACCATGGGTGCAAAGCTTGACCATGATAGAAGGAGATCTTGACCATATGGGAAATTCAAATGTTCTACTTTTGTCATTCCCCACATGCATTTGACCGTTGTGTACCAATTTGCATTATTTTAATTATTTTTTATTTTAGGCATCTTGCCTATTTATTTTGCTGTAAGGCACATTAAATTAATTAAGAAAAATAGAATCCTTCTTATCTCTCTCTTTCTCTCAAATTATGTCTCTCTTGTTCTTCACTTTGTTCATCACTTTATTCTTCAATTTCTTACATTTCTTCGCTATCGTACGCTTAAATCTGTCACATTCTGTTACGCTATCTTACTTTCCACCTAGTCTCGTTAACCTACGCCAGCATGTCATTACCCTTATATTTTCCACATCATTTCAAGATTTATTTATTTTCTGCCAACTTGCTAATGTGATTTCCTTGGTTGTCTTTATCAAAACAAGTGTCAGTGACATCCCACTTTTTCATCCACCAAAATACAACTTTCAGTTTCATTTTACATTATTCTTTTTTAGAAATCTTATTTCCGAGCAAGTCTACTAATTTAACAAAAAGTTCACAAATTCAATATACATGTATATATCTCCTTTTGTCAACTAATTTAAAATATTTTACATTATATAACCATAAAACACTATAATTTAACATATATTTATATCAAAATCATGGCTAATGTATTATGCATATTTCATATAGTATTAGAATTCTAACCATTTATCTATTTTCGTCTTCGTCTTTCTCATTTTCCTTATTTTTATTCATCTCATTTCATTTGATATTTATTTTTACACCAATGTGATTAAGTTAAGTAGAAAAACATACTCATTTTTCGACATGCCATATTAAAAAAAAATATAATAAGACATAAAATTCTCACACAATCTGTAAATTTTTCTTACTAATTCTTTTTATATTAGTTTAATACTTAGATAGTCATATTTATAAACTCAATATAATGTTAGGCAATTCTGAATTTTTAAAATGAAATCATGGTTCATGAACAATTTCATATTTATAGAAAAAAACATATTAAAACTTCTTTCTACTTAAAATATATAACTATATCACATCTTAAACTTACCATCTCCGCGTCTAGTATTTAGATCTAGAAAGTCATTGCGATCATCACGATTATAAAAAAACATCCACACCAATTTGCCAAATATTGTTGTATTGATTACTTCATATATGTATGTCTTTTTATTTTATCAGCTACATAACACGCCATTGTTATAAATTTTTAGGTAATCTACATCTCATTCTCATATAGGCAGACTATAAGAATTTGATAGATCATATGTTTCGTTTTTAAACCAAACAAAACAGAAAAGAAACACTGAAATTTTTTATAAAATATTAACTAAACATTTATCAGTTACAATTAGTCAAAAATTATCAGTTACCAATAGCTGTTATAATAAATTTTTCACAATACACACGTGGCAGCTAAATGAAAGTTTAAGTAAGTTGTCGGTTGGGCCCAGACCAGCATAAACAGTTAAAATAAGATGTCAAATAGTCAGAGCCAGAACACAGAAAAGGAAAAGGCTGAAATATTTAAACCGAATCCAATTCTCCATGTTTAAAATAGTGAAAAAGATATACGTGTTGCTTTTGTTGAAAGAAAAGCACACAGACAAACACATGTTCTTCTTTGTAGCTTCCTTTGGTTAAAGAAGTCAAAGCTCCAAAAAAAGGTTTCTTCCTTCTTTCGATGGCTTGATCATCTCTTTCCAGATCTGTACGTTCTAGGTATGTTCTTTGTGTTCGTTCGTAAGTGTTTTGATTCCTCCTGAAGATTGAACAGGATTGCTCCTAGCTTGTTTTCTTTGATCCAAGAGTAGAGAATAGAGTTATTAGGTTTTGTTTTCAAAACTCTATCATCTGCTAACCAAAAATTGAAATCTTTCTCACCTTTTGTTATTTGGAGTAACATTAAAAAGACATTTCTGGATTTGCAAGATTGATAAACAGTATGAACCAAATATAAGCTGATTTTTTTTTCTAATATACTGTTAGGTTACGTTCTTGATGTACTAATGTAAGTGGTATTTGCTGTATTCAGCAGCAATGGAGAATCTACCTCCTCCTGGTTATCGTCCCAATGTTGGTGTTTGTCTAATCAATTCTGATAATTTGGTAACACTATTTTCAACCATCTCATTCAGCTATCTGGTTAAATTACAGTTTGGCCACTGGTTTGTAAAACCAAGTTTATTTTGTGCCCATTGATTATCTATGATTCACAGGTATTTGTAGCTTCAAGATTGAATGTTCCTGGAGCATGGCAAATGCCACAGGTGTGCTTAAATCATTTCACTTAGCATATGACGGGTATAGGATTATGGAAAGTGTGTCTTATTATTAGAGTCTAAGAAGACTATATATACACGTACAGGAGAGTTAGACTAGGTTAATATATTTACAAAGTAGTCCTTATAGTTCTAGTAATCTATGTACATCCTATACGCCCCCTCAAGATGGAGGGGCTAGAGCCACACCAATCTTGTGACAAGCATTTTGAAACTGACTTCTCGGTAGGGGTTTTGTGAGGGTGTCTGCCAGTTGATCGCGTGTGGAGACGTGTGCTACTCTGAGGTGTCCAGCTTGGATCATATTGCGAGTGAAGTGGTAGTCCAATGCAATATGTTTCATCCTGGAATGGAAGACGGGATTAGCACATAGGTAAGTCGCGCCAACGTTGTCACAGTAGATGATTGGAGGGTGAGGAAGGTCTATACGCAGCTCGGACAACAATGAACACAACCATGTAACTTCTGCAGCCGTATTTGCAACTGCCCGGTACTCAGCTTCTGTCGAAGATCTAGCAATGCCTTTTTGTTTCTTTGAGGACCATGATATGGGGTTTTTCCCAAAGTAGATAATGTACCCATTTGTGGAGACATAATCATCAGTATCACCGGCCCAATCTGCATCTGAGAAAGCGTGGAGTGTCTGCGGTGAGTTCTTGTGTAGACAAATCCCATTAGTAGCTGTTCCAGCTAGATAACGAAGAACACGTTTAGCCGCTTGCCAGTGATCTTCAGTGGGTTGATGCATGTACTGTGATAGTCTTGTGACAGCGTAGGATATATCAGGGCGAGTGAAAGCTAGGTAATGAAGGCTTCCAACTAGTGAACGATATTGAGAACCATCAGTTAGCGGTGTACCTCCACGGAGTGAGAGCTTCGGTTGAGCAGGAAGTGGTGTAGACACAGGTTTAGCGGTTGTCATGTTGAATTTGTTGAGAAGGTCTCTGATGTATTTGTGTTGCATCAGATGCATTCCTTGAGGTGTACGCTTTGCTTCTATCCCAAGGAAGTAATGTAGATCCATAGGATCTTTGATTGAGAAGCGCTCTGCAAAGGAACTAAGAACTTGTTGAACAAAGCGAGTATCATTCCCTGTAACTAGTATATCATCAACATATACTAGTACATATGTGAGGGTCTGAGCCGTGCAATGAACAAATAGAGAAGCATCTGCATGAGAGTTAATGAAACCAGTCTGAAGTAGATGCTGTTTGAGAGACAAGTACCATGATCTAGGAGCTTGTTTGAGACCGTATATGGGTTTGCGGAGACGACACACATGAGTTGGTTTATCTTTGTCTACAAAACCAGGAGGTTGCATCATATAGACGAGTTCTGTCAAGTCCCCCTGCAAGAAAGCATTGTTAATGTCGAGTTGCTTTATGGGCCACGCCTTTGTCACCGCAATTTGTAGAACGAGTCGGATTGTCGTGGATTTGATAACCGGACTGAACGTGTCAGAGTAATCTATACCATATTGCTGTGTGTAACCTTTTGCAACTAGACGACCTTTTGGACGTTCTTCACAGCCATTAGATAGGTATTTAGTTGTGAAAATCCAGCGACAGCCTATAACGTTCTGTCCTTCGTGTGGTGGTTCTAAGTCCCATGTACGGTTGAGAACATGCGCATCAAATTATTAGAGTCTAAGAAGACTATATATACACGTACAGGAGAGTTAGACTAGGTTAATATATTTACAAAGTAGTCCTTATAGTTCTAGTAATCTATGTACATCCTATAACGGGTGTTTAACACCACTTTAATGGAAAAGCTGACCAAGAACTTGATACAGAATCTTGAGAAAATGTTTCAAGATTAGTTAATTGATCACCAGTTTGAAGTATTGAAAGAGTCTGTTTCTCTGTTTTCAGATCATCTTTAAAAAAGTCATTGAAATTATTACAGGGAGGCATTGAAGACGGAGAGGATCCAAAGTCAGCAGCCATGAGAGAGTTGCAAGAAGAAACTGGAGTCGTTTCAGCTGCAATCATCGCTGAGGTCTCTAACTCTTTTACTAAATACAATACATATGAATATGATTATGAAGCAGAGCCAATTTACCAGTGATATTCACTCTGTCTTCCTTAATGGTTCTTAAAAACAGGTTTCAAATTGGTTGACATGATTTCCCACCTGCAGTAAAAGCAAAAGTTAACCGTCTCTGGGGTGGTGAATGGCATGGTCAAGCGCAGAAATGGTGAGTTTTCCTTCAATACCACCAAAGGTGTTGTAATATGAACACAAGAAACGAGAATAAATAGAGATCATTGTTTCTGAAATCCACACAGGTTTCTGGTGAGACTGATAGACGACGAGGACGAAAGAGAGATCAATCTAGCGAACAACGAAGCAGCGGATTCAGAGTTTACGGAGTGGAAATGGACGAGACCGGTAGAAGTGGTAAAGCAAGCAGTTGATTACAAAAGGCCAACTTACGAACAAGTCATCAAGACTTTTGGTTCTCGCTTGAATGATACAGGGAGAGCTGCTAAATGTAAATCAGCAAAATGGTAATAAGACAAAGCCCATGTTTGTCTTTTTCTTTGTGTTCTTTTTTTTTTGTAAATTGGTCATTGGTACTAGAAGGTTTTGGTTTAACTTGGGGTTTACTGTAATAAAGTTTTTGTCTGGAGTCAGGAAAAAAGAATGACTTGTTCATGTCGTTGTAACTTATAACTAAGTGTAAAGAAAATTCATAGGTTAAAAATATTCTAAATAGTACATGTTTATATTCCCTAAATGTTTTATTCTTGTAACTCTAATATAATGCTCCCTATGTTTCTAAGAGATGTGTGTTGATGTGTTTTATACAAATTTAAGAAAACATAATAAACGATGATAATAAATATATTATTTTCTGTATTTACCGATTTTCTATAACTCTAAACTAATATTATTTAAAAAATTGCATTGAAAAATTCAAATTAGGTTTGGGTTCAATTACCCGTTACTTACCCCGTATTTGCTCTACAAACACAAGTATTTGTCATAATCAAGACAAGTAAAAACTTATAAAATTCAATTACTTGCAAATTCAAGCCAAGTATCAAATCTTAGATTTATTTTAACTGCTTGACTTGTTTAGATTCGTTACTTGATTTTCAAAATATTTTATAACATTTATATTGTTATTTCAGCTAATTTAATACTTATATTTTTTATATATTAAAGTACAAGTCACTTGACAAAATCAAATATCGACTAGTGAAAAATAATTTACAAAAACAAAAAAAATAATCAATTAAAGAAAACATTTTAACCCCCAAACTTTCAGCAATAAAGCATGCCCATTAGGGGATCTAAGGGAGGGTTCACACGTTTTTCGAGAGGAACAGTGATGAATCCGGAATCCGGCGCGCGTTCGCCACGGATTCGCCACGTGGCGGGCTGTGATTCGTCAAAACTTTTTTTTTTCGAAAAAGTAAAAAAAAAAAAATTATTTTTTTTCCTGTGAACCTCTCCCCGTGAGGTTCACTGATGGGGATGCTCTTACATTCACATTCAAAAAATAAACTGACCACGATTTCAAGATTTTTCCTTCTCATCAACAAAATTTACTTTTTTTTTTCTCTGTTATCAAACATGCAAAGCAGCAGATCATTTCATCTCTTATTAATCATCACATGGATTACTACTTAAAAGTTTGTGTTCGACAATTTTTTAGATCAAACAGTGGAATACAGTCATCTTTGAAACACTTTCAAAGCAACAGTTGGATTGGTTGTCGACTTTAAATTAAGTCGGGAAGAGATTGATACTGGTATGTGAAGAGATTCTGAGGATCTAAGGATTTTGTTTTTGCAGGGCTTCTAGAAAAACAGAGTAAGGTGTGTAATGAGTTCATATTTTTTTCTTCTGAAAATCAGAGTATACAATATAGCATAAAAGTTCGTATTGTTCAGTTTTTAAATTATTTTTGCTTACTACAGACTTTTTTTTTCCTATTACAGATTTGTATGAGAAATAAATGCATATTCAAAAATAACATACGAGGGATCTAAAAATTTTTGGACAGATGTACTCTACAATGGGGAAGGTTGAAGACAATGGATTACGAAGGTGATGTACAACATTTGAAATTTTAGATTGTAAAGTGAAATAAATATTTACATTATAGTCTTTCAAATTAGGGTCATTTAACATGTTTACAAAATGACATTTAACATCTACACCCAAAAATTAGGACCTTGATCGTTGATGCTGAAAATTATTTTTGATCATTTAAGTGGTCGATGAGGGTTAGTCAAAATTTTGGGTTAAATCAAATATAATTTTTAGTTTTAAAATAATTTTCAAAACATTGTCATATAAATTGTTTCAGTACTTCTAGCCACTTCTAAACTTATGTATTAATATGTTATCTAGATTAGGAAAATATATAACTAAATAATAATTTATTTTGACAGTTAAGTTATTATCATTTTTTAATTTTATGATCAGATAGTTTAGAGGACACTAAAATTGATAGATGCGTAGCACCGGAATAATACTAGTGTAAAATATTTTAAATTCTGAAAATATAAAATTATGTATATAACATATGTAAAAGGAAGAAGAATAGGTTCTTGATGTCCGTAAGAGGGATTATAGTTTGTCATTTTCAAGCATATAAGACTAAATAATTATCTTATTTTAAACCAAACTCTACTCTACATTATCTCATATTGGTTGTAATTAGGGCTGGGCGCAAGGCAAATACTTGCTATTTTGCACGTACTTTCGACTTGACTTGCCTTGCATGAATAATAAAATTTTTGACTTGTACTTGACTTGTTAAAATCGAGTATTTGCTGTTTCGAGTACTTGATAAAAAAATGAATGACTTGCAAATTACTTGCCTTGTTCTATTACTTATTATTTACGAGTATTTGTGAATTATTTACGAGTATTTGTGAACTATTTACGAGCTTTCCAAAATATTTAAAAACTATTTACTAAATAATTATCTGTTAGAAATAGTCATCAAAGTTTATTTTGTTTATTCTACTTAAAGTAGTATGTAAATTACTTTAGAAAAATATTTGTTTATATTATAAAGAAGACAAATAAAAATATATGCATATTACGATATATAAATACTGTATAATTTTCACGATAAAAAAATGTCTTCTCTACATAAGTAATATGTAATAACAAATCATATAACTAGTTTTTTAATATTTTCTGCTATGTAATACTTGATTAGATGATGACGAGTATTTAAAAATCAAGATGGATGCGAAATAAGTATAAGAACAGTAATGATTATTTTTGTCTAATCCTAAATACAAGTAAAAGAAAATACAAATATGAATAAGTAATTAATAGATCATGTAACAAATAGCAAGTAATAGAGTAAGTAAGTTGGAGCAAGTAACGGGGCATAATGAGTCAAGTATCAAAAATAATAGTGATACTTGATACTTGACTTAGCCTTGCAAGTAATGAAAATTGTTGCCTTGTTACTTGCCTTGACAACACCGAATACTTGAATTTTTAAGGCAAGTACGAATCGAATAGCGAGTTTAAAGAGAGTAACAAATAATGATGCCCAGCCCTAGTTGTAATAGAGAAGTGAAACAATTTTTTTTTATTTAAAATAAAGACAATCACCTACTCTTAGAATCATCGAAATGAGATTTATTTTATAAAGGTCAAAGTACATAAGTATTACCTTATATAAACAAGTACAAGTCCAACGAATTACTCACAAGTATCATGAATATGGACAAGTACTTGTTTAACCAAGTACTTTACTGGTATTAACAAGTGCAAGTACAAAACAAAACAAGACAAGTCTTTTAATACTCGGAAGGGGCAAGTCAAGTTACAAGTATAGCAAACATTCCGGGTACTTGATCAGTGACCAACTAGTTCAAACATAATTTTTGAAACTAACTTTTATTTTAAAACATGTATCTTTTAGGAACATAAGGAGTATGAAAATAGATCTATTTTATTATTTGCATCATTAACATTCTTATATTCTTGTTGATGAACTGTTAAATCTTTGTTATCATTTCTTACGTTCATTCATCTGTTTTGTGCACTATGTCCAAATCCATTATACTAGTACTAAAACACAAATGGTCAAATCTTTGGTATCATTTATGTTTATTCGAAATTTGAATTAGAATAAGTAGTATAAGCTTATAGCTAAACGTAGGGAAAATTCTGAGGTTTTAAATGCGGGAGATAAATTAAGGAAGTTCCAAAACCATATTCAAAGACGCAACAAACATTTAACAAAAACAAACCACTTTGAAAAATTCATACGAACTAAGTTAAAGAGAAAGGAAACAGAGAGGTAAACGGTAAATAATGGTTCACCGGATATCAATATAAATTTCACTGGCAAAGCTGCTCGACAGCAGTCACTATCTGCGCCGGTTGAACTACAGTCCACTCTTCCAGAGTACCAGCATACGGTGTAGGAACGTCCTGAGAAGACAAACACATCACCGGAGCATCCAAATAGTCATGAAAGTTCTCATTAATAGCAGCGGTAAGACTAGCCCCAATCCCACCGGTTCTCATACACTCCTCCACTATCAAAACCCTGTGCGTTTTCTTCACCGAGTTCCCAATCGTGTAAAGATCAAACGGCTTCAGCGACCTGATGTCGATAACCTCAGGGTCATACCCTTTGTTCACCAGAGTTTTAGCTGCCTGCATCACATGGTACCTCATCCGCGAGTAAGTGAGGATGGTAATGTGCTCTCCAGGTCTCACCATCTCAGCTTCTTCAAGGTTACAGATGTATTCTTCGTCCGGGATCTTCTCTTTAAGATTGTAAAGCAGAACATGCTCAAAAAGAATCACAGGGTTCTCACTTCTTATCGCAGCTTTCATCAACCCTTTAGCATTGTAAGGAGTCGAGCAAGCAACCATCTGGATCCCAGGAATGGACTGGAAGTAAGATTCTAGCCGCTGTGAATGCTCAGCGCCAAGCTGGCGTCCCACTCCACCGGGACCACGGATGACGACTGGGATTGTGAACTGACCGCCAGATGTGTAGTGAAGCATTCCACAGTTGTTGGAGATTTGGTTGAAGGCTAAAAGGAGGAAACCCATGTTCATACCTTCAATGACGGGTCTTAGACCAGTCATGGCGGCTCCAATGCCCATACCAGTGAAGGCGTTTTCACAAATGGGAGTGTCGAGAACCCTGAGGTCGCCGAATTTATCAGCAAGGCCTTTGGTAACCTTGTAGGAGCCTCCGTAATGGCCAACGTCTTCACCCATGACGCATACATGTGGGTCTCTGTCCATCTCTTCTTCCAGACCTTCCTGAAGAGCCTCGAAAAGCAGTAGTTCATGTCTGCAGTTTATATGACAAAAAAATTGGTTATACCCTGTGTTGTGACGGAAAAGACATTAAGATTACATGTTTCTAGTGGTAGAGCAGGAAATATGATATTATTTGACAATACAGAAAATGGTTAGGTGAAATCAGTGGACTTGTGTGAATATGGAAACAAGTAAGAGTAGCACATAATAGATGAATAATAAGATGCTGGGATCTGTATTTGTAACACAACACTAATCAACTGCGGAAATGTTGTTCTGTTTATATATGGTTTGGGGTAAGCCATTACAGTAGAGCTAAAATTGTTCAAGGGGTTTAGCAGATAAATGTTTTGATGTAAAAAATAGTTCAAACTAGAAGCATCTTTGCTTGATCAACACAAACAATCAGATGACTAAAAAAAAAAGAATGCAATCATTACCAAGTATGAACTATGAAGAGAGAATTTGAAGGCAGGATGCACAAAAAGAATTAGCACAGGAGTAGTTAAAACTAGCTTCCTATTGACATGCAATCTATGTTTTTTTTTTTGTTTAAAAGCAAAAGGCATTTGTTATAGCAATAGATCCAATGGTAGAGTTGTTCAAAGCAAATATCTTAAATCATTCAATCAGATTCCAAATTGCAAAACTTACCCAGTGGTCGTCGCAGATGTGTCCGCCTTCGTCTACAAAAGGGGAAAAAAGCCTTAAATTGAATTGTAGATTTAAATAGAGAAAAACTCTAAACATAAAAAAATGGGAGACAAAAGAAGGCATACCGCGACAGCATTGGCAAACAATTTGTGAGAGTGACGAAGGGTGAGGAGGCTAGAAGAACCAAAGCTCTTACTCGCATCAGATCCAGCAGCGACAATGCATCTCTTTCTCCTCCCTGCATCAACTCCTAAGATCTCGCAAATTCCAGCACCAGGTAAGTAATTTAATCGCCAGAATCTAAATTTGAAATCGAAATCACAAAACTCGAACCTGGAAGACTCGTGCGAGATCGAGCAACGAGTTTCTTGGAATTTAACGTCGTCAAAGCCGTAGCAGCTCCAGTTCCTTGGATTATCGCTGACATTTCTTCCTTTTTTGCCAAATTTTTGGGAGTGCTGGACAGTTATATATAGCTATACTAATTACAAACTGTATATAAAACAGACACAATGAAGATGCAGCGACGCCGAGCGGAGAAATCGATGAATAAAATTTTTTTTTTTTTTTTTGGCCTAATTAATTTTTATAGTGTGCAATCAAATCCACATGTTTTTTTTTTTTTTTTGACATCAAACGGCTGATCTATTACTCAAACAACTTGAGGTGGTCTGGGAATCCAGACCAGGATAGAACAACCAACGAACACAAGTTTACGGTAAAAAGACCTAGCTTTTTTAGCTAGAGAATCAGAAACGCCGTTCTGTACTTTAGGAACATAAAAAATTTTAAATTCAGGAAAGCAGGTCTTCAGCGTCTCCAGTTGCTCCAGTTCTCCACATGTTTTACTTTGTTTACATCATTATCTCGCATATCTATTGTGAAAGAAACCAATACATGTATGACACGAGTTATTACCGGGATGTAGTCCCACGTGTGTACATCTGAACTGTGAAACGATGATTTCGCTTAACCACCTGAACCAAGCCTTTACTACATTTAAGTTTTCACTAAGAGCAAGATTATCGGCGTCCTAAGCCGAATATCTTAGCAATTAAATGGTGAAATTTAGTTAAGGACGCCGCTTAATTAAGAGTCTTTGGTGATCGTGCTAAAGAGACATGTGGCATGGTGTGAATGGATGATGATATTTCTCTATCTTCTTCTCCTTCTCCATATGAATTCGAAAAGTGAATCATGATCCATCCGAGAACTTACAGCAATTACCTATAAGAACAATTGCGTCTAGTGAAAGAAAATTGATGGAATTAACTTTTTTATTATGCTTAGCTTGTTTTGATATTCAGCCGTTTGTGTCGGGGTTTCAGATTAAGAAAAAAATAGGGTTTGGAGTGTTTCCGTAAAGTTGTTTGAATTAGTCTGCTAATTGCTTATCTTGCCCAATATATATTTGTTAAAATTTTAGACACTTTGTGTCACAACTAAGCTGAGCTAAGTTAGCGATAGTCCCCGATAGTTATGCAAACAACTAAGCTGAGCTAAGGGGTTGTGTGCGTGAATATTAAAGTAGTTAACGAACGAATGACCAAGTAATTGTTGTGGAGTTCTTACTCTTCCCCATATGTTGTTTTGCTATTTCTTTGATTTCTTTTGGACTAATCAATGTTATAGATCCGCATTAAGCAAATTTAGTTTCCGTCTCATGGGATAGCATGTCATCTTTTGGACTAATCAGTGTCAATTTCATTCCTGGACACTTGTATGTGTGTGTGTAATTTCCTGTTTTAATTCTGATGATTCGTTTTCTCTTTGGGTTGGTAGCTTACTGGAGAGATCATTCTTATTTACCGTGGTAACTGCAGTTTTACCACCAAAGGTAGCTGAAGCAGCTGGTGCCTCTGCCATCCTTATCATCAACAACAACACAAGTAATCCGTAGCTATTCCTTCCAATTAATAAGAAAATTCTAGTTATTCTCTTTGAGAATTTGCAAAGGTTGAATGTTGTAGTTTTGCAGATCTTTTCAAGATGGTATGTGAGAAGGGTGAAGACGTTTTAGATATCAGTATTCATGTCGTTATGCTCCCACTTGATGCTCTTTCAAGTCTCAGAAAATTTGATGACGCTAACGACACAGGTAAATCTTCCAACAGCAATTTATTCTCTTGTAGCATGCCTTATCCTTGTTTGTCACTTTTTCATCAGTGTTGTTGAATGTATCTGTTCAGTTACTTTACAGCTCTACTCACCGAAACGTCCTGCAGTTGATGTAGCTGAGGTCTTTCTCTGGCTTATGGCTGTTGGTACCATTCTTTGTGTTTCTTATTGGTCTGCCTGGACCGCTAGGGAAGAAGTCATTGAGCAAGACAAGCAGGACGGATCAGATGAACATTTGCTGGTATCAACCACAAGCTCTAGAAGTGTTGTTGACATCACCGTGATATCAACAATTTTGTTTGTGGTGGTTACTTCTTGTTTACTCATTATGTTTTACAAGCTTATGTCATTAAAATATACAATTAATTTACTAAGAAACAATAAAACGTCCTATCAATAATTTACAATTTTGAGATTGTCCTTAACTTTGTCTTTAACATAACAATAAAAATAAAAATAATCTAAAGACCCAAAATTAGTCCTACCAATAATGATGCTCTAGGTTTTGAGACAGATGGGCCTCAAATGTATCATGGCCCACTAATAAATAATACAGTTTATTAGGCATGCTTAGAATTATGAAGCCCGTCAAACAAAAGAAAGTAAGACTAGGATTATTTGATTCTAATTACAGTCCAATTTTGATTTGGTTTCTCAGTTCTTAAATTTTTTGCTTTACAAATATTATAGAGAAATTTCCTTTAGTTTATTTTCACAAAAAATATCTTTCAAATTAGAAAATGATCAAAAAAAGTTTTATTGAACGGAAATATATTTTTGTATTCTTAGATTTAACTAATCCTAGATTTTTTTATTTAGAATTAATTGGAGGTATTGTTTAAAATATTCAAAAATAAAAATAAATATTAAGAATTTTAAAATAAAAATTTTAAAACAGTTTCAAAAAGCATTTTCGAATTTAGAAAAAAAATTAAAAAATAAAAACAAATTCGAAAAAATTCGAAAAAGTGCAAATCTAAAGACATATAATTTATCAATTATTTATCTATTTCCATTTTAATCACCAACATGGTGAATTTTTGTGGAATTTTCTCTTACTTGTTTGGTGATATAGGTTACAATAGATAATTTTATGATTAGTTCCCTATTTATCTATTTCCTATTAAGGGAAAATTCCACAAAAATTCACCAACTATTTATCTATTTCCATTTTAATACACCAACTTTTAATGTTACCACAAATACACAATAACTAGTTTTTTTACCCATTTCAATACTCTAACTATTGGCCGTGTATCCACCATATACAACCTATCATTGACTTTGACTAACAGTACTATTCACACTGTTAGTAATGTAGTTAAGTTCCTAACTATGGTTAACTTTAAATCTGGAAAACAATTCTCGTATCAAAATTAACTTAATTAGCCTTATGAGAATATTTAATTTAAATCTAACAATTGGTGTTAGTTATTGATATCATTTAATAAAATAATTGTTAAACCAAAGTGACAGTCATAGATGGAAGAAATGCTAAATTCAGTTTACAAATCGAAAATAATCTTAACACAAAACTTAAATAATATGTCCACAAACTAGAAAAGACAATCATAATTTAAATCGTCAAAGTCTAAGAACTAGAAGAATCCAAAAGATAGCATAATAATAAATTAGAGTTGCCGTGGTCCCTGAGAATGTCCAAGTTCTCGTGCTTTGCTTCCTCTCACTTCAAACACCCGATCTGTGAAAGGACATGTGTAAATACCAACTCCCCTTGGGATTGATGGCTGTCTTCGGACTGGTGGACGACCTTGACCTCGTCCTGGCGGTCGGCCACGGCCATGTCCACGTCCCGTAGTTGAAGCAGGTGGTGCACTAGATGATGTTGGAAATGTAGAGGTCGCACCAGATGCAGTAGATGATGCAGGTTGGGAGTGAGGCACTGAAATGGAAGCTTGAGACTTAGTTGTTTTTTGTCTTTTAGGTGGAGGAGATGGGTTACTTTCACCATCAGCCTAAAATGTTTTGAGGAAAAAAAACATAAGATAACATGAAAATTTTAAGTAGCTGAGGAAAATAGTTACACTCACAGGTATCTTCCGAGGTCTTCCACGTTTTCGTTTTGGAGCTTCAACCATAGAAGATTGATTCTTACAAGTCCCTCTGTTATGTCCAATATGTTTCCAATTACTACAAGTGATAGTCCTTCCACCACGAGTTGTTCTATTGGGCTTTGATGGGGACTCATGAGTTGGTGCAATTCTCTTTTTCTTAGGACGTCCTGGCATCTTTCTAAATCCAGGGACTCCAATAGGTCCCTTACCAGTTTTATTCCAATAGAGCTCCCCATTGACTGGTCTGATGTTGTTTCTATATGTGTTTATCCACACTGGAGTTTTATAGTAGCTAACAACATACGTGCAAATATGGAAACCAAAGCACAATTCAGATTTTCTAGTAATTGACAAATACATCAAAGTTTTAAGTACTTAACATTATACGCTAATTTATCAAAGTTCTGAAAGAAATTTGACTTACTCTTCTGGTTTTCGACGAATGTCATTGATGACACAAATTGCATGGTTGCACGGTATACCAATGAGGTCCCAATACCCACAAGCACACGTTCCCATTCTTAGGCTGTCCTCATGACTTAAATTATGCACTAGAACCTCATACAAGTTATCACTACTTATCATGATTTGGCAGTCTTTGCTGTTTTTTTCTATTCACCTCTAAGACATCTGCTATTCTTTGTCGGAATTTCATTATACAGTTTTCTGCCCTCTTAAACCTACGAGAAATACGCATCATGGCTTGTCTTCTGATGGTTTCCAACATATTAATCAAAGGCAATTCTCTAGCCTTTTTGATAGTCCGGTTGAAGCTTTCTGATAGGTTGTTGCAAACATTAGCCGGCCTTCCAGTTTTTGAGAAGAAAGCTCGACACCAGTGTTTTGGTTCTGCAGCCAACAATGCATCATGCGCCTCTCTGTCATATAAAAGCAGCTCGTCCATGTGCAGTTTATACTCTCCTTTAGTGTAACTATAAGCCACTTTCCAGAACAAAGGCTTATAGTCAAGATCCCCAAACTTTTTCTTCCAATTTCCATACACATGCCTTGCACATACCCTATGCTCAACATTTGGGAGAACAGTAGCAAGAGCTATTTGTAAACCCTGCAAACAATATACATTTAATGGTGCTTAAAACAATTTACTTGAAATATTTTACAAGTTGTATTAGAAGTTAATATACATACCTTTTGCTTGTCTGAGTGAACTCACGTCGGTAGCTATCCAAAGATCACTGACGAAAGTCATTTTTAAATTTTTAATGAACCATTCCCATGAATCTTTGTCTTCGCCCCTTACAACAGCCCAAGCTATAGGATAAATTCTATGTTTTGCTTCCCTATCAACTGCTGATAATATCTCTCCCTTCAACTCCCACTTAAAAAAAACACCATCTCAACCTATCAAAGGACGACAACATCTCTTCCAAGTTCTTCTAAGAGGTTCAAAACAGACATAGAAGCGAGCAAATACTTGTTTACCATCCTTATCAACAGTCACAATCTCTGTAGTAGTGTCCTTGTTAGATCGCAATAACTCAGCTTCATAGTCCCACTACTTCGAAAATTGTTGCTTCTGAGTTTCCAGCACCATATCTAATGCAATCCTTCTTGCTTTTCTACACTTATAAATTGAAACCGACACGTTGTACATGTGCATCAACTCATCCTTAATATATGTACTTCTTATGTCAGGTCTTCTTCTCGCTTCCTCTTTAAACAACTTGGCAATGGTACCTTGTTTTAGCTTCCTTGCTCTTCCCGTAGGTAGGTGATTGTGCTTGTCTTCATAGACTTTAACCATCCATTTTCTGATAGGTTTCTCCACAGAACAATATATTCTCCAACCACATTTCGGCTCAGTGCATATTGCTGCTTGTTTTGTAGACTCCCACCTATTAAGCTTCACATCATACTGAGTTTTCAGAACATACCTTAACAATTGATCTTTGAACTCGTCTCCATTGTTAAATGTTTGCATTAGCCACAAGTATGAGGCTTGTCATAGTCATTCACGCTTCTTTTTTCTTTCCTACGCATATGTCTATCATCTTTCTTCTTAAAGTTTACCCACTCTTCATCAGTATCAACTGGAGAATCTGGATATTCACCAACCTCAGTTACATTCTCCTCTTCATGTTAACTATCTGAACTAGACTAACCACATACATTTTGGAGAGTAGTACCGTACCTTGTCATTGCTTCCTCTTCAGCATTTGCAAAGATATTTTCAAATCTAGCATCTACGGCTCCGTCACCTACAATTTCAGCTTCATCTTCAGAGGGCTGACCATCTATTTCATTAGCATGCTCCTCACCAGCATTTTCATTCTCATATTGGCTTTCAGACTCTCTGTTTTGATCATTACCAACCTCTTCATCATTGTTTTCTTCTTGACCTAACTCACCTTCAGAAACCTCCTCTTCCTCTTTTTCATCTTCTCTTTCATTATCAGCATCTTCACCATCATCTCTACCAGCCACATGTGCTTCTATATCAGAAGCATTGCCCAGAACTGGTGGAGACACACCATGCTCGATGTACACATAAACTTCCCCCATTTCTGCTACTTCTGAACACATCTTTCGGATCTCGTTGTCCTTATCTTTGTATATGCATCTTGCCACTGAAATGTTCTCATTCGGTAGTCTATACCAAAATTTCTCTACGCTGTTTGCAACTCCTTGTTTTTCTGTGAATTCCTGGAAAATCGACCCAAGTCATCAAATCTGGATCTATGCGATAATCCTTGGTCAACCTTCCACCGGAATAAGATAACTTATTCTCTTTAATCGACATCAACCCTCCATAAGTAATGTGCATCTTCATGAAAGGTTTCCTATAAATGCAATCATAGAAAAAATTATGAAAGTCAGAGTTTTCTCGTAGTAGAGAGAGACGACAACAAGAACGTTAAGAAAAATATATAGCAAAAGAGACTAAGATTCTTACCTCATTTTGTTTGATTTGTTGATATTAAATTACGATCCTCCTTCACAAGATAAAATTTGCTTCAGTCATCTTCTTTGATTAGATTTGTAAATTGGAATTTTTTAGGGTTTTTGAATTGGGGATTTTATATTACTGTCGGGACTCAATAGTAACTAGGATAATATTAAATGTAGTTAAGTATAATTAACCATGATTAATTTTTAACCAGATTTTAACACAGTAAAATGTGTCGTTAGATAAAGTCAAAGAATGATAGTGGACTGTACACGGATGATGGTTAGAGTATTGAAATGGTATCTAAAATAAATTGGAGTATAATTATGGTAACGCAAATAGGTGGTGTATTAAAATGGTAATAGATAAATAGTTTGTGTATTTACATGGAATTTTCCCAACAAGTAATTACACTTCTTAGATATCATACTCTATATTAGTTGAGAAGTCACTTAAGTTTATCATAATACAAAATTGAGAGAAAAAAAACAGAACATTGTAATACAAGACTAAAGTTACTACTCTATTAATATATTTTGTATTATATATGCATATATATATATATATTAATTGTTAAGTGATTTTTTCTTATGTGTCGATCATATGTGAACTTTAGAATTAATTCTCTTAATTTGATTGATTGTTGGTGTTTGAATTTTCATTTATTTAATTAAAAATTTAAATAGGAATCTAATTCTAGAATTACCTGATCTAATATATATTACCTAATAAACAATTAACCTTCTTAAATATCATATTATATATTAACTGAGAAATCATTTAAATTTATGATAATACAAAACTGAAAAAAGCAGAATATTGTATTAATACGAGACTAAAGTAAATACTCTATTAATATAATTCTTATAGCTTTGGTTATAATAGAATTATTTGGTAAGTCATTTAAAATAAAATTAATCAATGAATTTTTTAATTATAATATAAAATTTAGCAAAATGAAAAATTTATATTTTGTATTTTAATAAAAAAACTAAAGATTAATAGACTATTAACTATATTCATATATTTTATATAGCTTCGATTATAATAAAATTGACATGATTATTTTATTAATAAAAAAAGAATGGAGACATAAATAAACAAAACAAGTGAATAAAACTTGTTTTTTGTATTCTAAGTTATTTTTAAAAAAAATTTGAACTGATATAACAGTTGTATGAAAATTTGCAAGGAATAATTTCATTTAAAAAAAGCAGGGAATAATACTACTTGATTTGTAAATATTTGTCCCAAAAATATTGATGATTTTTGCTTACGTGACTTTTTATTATGTGTAAATAATTGGTGAAGTCTTGAGAAATATTTTATAATTTGATAGTTTGTTGATTTTTAATTTTAAGTTTAATTATTTTCATTAGATCTAAAATAATAGATAAGTGTATAACCAATTAATATCACCTGCCAGAATAATCTAAATGATATCACAAATAATTTTTTATGTAACTAATGGTCAAAATTATAGAAAGATTGTAATGTTTAATAAATTCTTGTATATTTATAAAGCATATATTTATATAAATCATTGTATTCATATATAAAGTATTATAATAATTATTAATACCTTATATTGTCCATATATTGTTTATAAATCACTAAGATTTAAAACCATTTATAAAATTATTTATCATGGCTTACAAAATCATTTTATCACAATTTTAAATTATTTATAAGAGTCTATTAATCATTATAAAAGAAAAATAGAAATTTTCATCTATTATATATAAATTGAGAAGTCACTCAAGTGGTTTTTGCTCATGTGTCACTTATAGGTGAATCTATAAAAAAATCATTACACTATTAAAAGTTCTAAATACTAGCATATGAGGGTGTCCACGTCCCCAAAAATAATTGACCAATAGAAATATTTTCTTATGCCACGTGTGTAAATGTTGGGCCTGCTTTTTTTTATATGTTCATGGCCTGTTAGATCCATAAAATAGAAACCCTAGGCATCAAGAGAAAGTAGACGGCATACCTTTCTCTTTCGTTTGTTTAAACCATTTTCAAATTCATTCAGAGATCCAATTCCCAAGCGTGAATGATGGTTGAAGAAGCAGCAGCAGCTTCAGCATCTGAAGCTTCGGTGACTGAAACTCCCGCAAACCCTAGAACCTAACCAACTTTGGATCCAAGCCACTGTCGAATCTGTTGTTTAAGGCGGCACTGAAACGTCATGCAACAACAACGTGGCGGAGAGTGCTGTGACTGATGACCTCTCTGAAGAGGAGCGTGAGAAGACTCTTGAATTCACTGATGAACTTGCTGAGAAAGGCTCTGTGTTCTTGAAGGAGATGGATTTCGCTGAGGTTGTTGATTGCTTCAGTCGTGCTCTCGAAATCAGGTATTTCGTATTTTCATTGAGATTTTGGCCTATTAGATTTGCAGCAACACTGATAGATTTGTTACTGAGATTCAAATGTGTGTGTTGCTTCGTATGGATTTAGGGTTGCACACTCTGGTGAACTCCCTGCTGAGTGTGTAAACGCTGCAAATATGGATCAGCTCTCTTGGAGAAGGCTCAAGCTGAAGCTGATCCACTTGGTAACATGCCAAAAAAAGACATTGAAACTAAGCAGGAGTCTAGCAATAAGAACACTGCAAATGGTGAACCTTTGATTGTATATGTTGTCTAAAGTGACCCAGAGAGACAAGGGAGTTCAAGTGGTGGCCAGGAAGGTACTGAAAAATCTGAAACTTTGGAATTCTCAATTTTATAGATTTAAATATATTTGACTGCGATTGCACTTACGTTCCTCATAAGCTTACGTATTGTGAAGGTTTCACATATGAATTAAAAAAATAAGGATTCTGCATCTTGATATTAAAAGAGATCTGACCCGAACACATCTGCTGCTGGACGCACCACTGGTGGTGCCACCGCGGATCTATTTGCCACTTCTGCAGCTGTTGCCGATGATGATGATCTCTAGAGTTAGTTAGATTATGATCACATCAAGGTAGTTATTCTTTTTTTTTTTAAGTTATGTTATAAGTTGTGAATTTCTAAACGAATGATGTCGAGGGAGATATACAGAAAACTCATTCGTAATAAAATTGAGCTTTTGTATTATTTCGCTGTTACTGTATTACAGTAACATAGACACTCACCACTTATTGGTTTGTTATTCTATGAAGCTTAATACAATTACATCATGTGAGCAATTTATAATATCGTTGGAACCTGGCACTGCTTGGATTTGGAATATTGTTTTTCCAACTCAAGGAAAATGTAGTGTATATTATTAAGTTTATTTACTGATTCTGTTTTTTGCTGGATAATTTGTTTTTTCTTTTATTATTGTAAGACTTTGAAGCTGTAAGTTTTGTTCATCCTCTCTACAATGTACTATTTCAAAGAACATCTCCTTCTCTCTCTCAAGTTAGAAAGTATTAATATTTGAGTGATAATGGTGATCCATGTTCTGTTTAGTTTCCAAAACGCCACCATTTTCTCTTCCTTTGTAACTCTGTTGCAGATATATCATGTGCAAGTGTAAAGGTATGTGTTGTAATTTCAATTTGTTAAACGTACCAAATAAAATAAGTACATAATTTAACCAGCTTGAAATATTAAGATAATATTTTACAGAAGCAGTTTTCGTAGACATTTTCCCAACAAACCACATAGCTCGAGTTATTTATCCAGAACTTCTGACATGTAAATTTAGATGAGTTAGGAATTTTCGGATAGCTGAAATCCGCATCTCATCGTCTTCTATGTAGTTTAAGACATGAGGATCCCATCGTTTATAAGCTCTTGGATTTTGCGAAAGTTTCTTATAAAGCAATGTTGAATGGACTGAAGCCGAATCTCTTTAGTGGAGGATGATAGGCAGACGAATTGATTCTGCTTCTGCTTTCAGCGGTGAACTGATTGGATAATTAGCCGTTTTTCTTGCACTAATATTTTTATATTAGTAGTTATCTCAGCCTCTCTATAAAAACTTACAGCAAACTGGTGATGATGTTTTGTTGAATAGCCCTGAACCGAGTATTGTAAACCGAATTTGGAACAAACAAAGTCCGCACCAGTTGTTTATTTTTTGCTAAATGTCCGCACCAGTTGTTGTGGTACTTTTAGGCTTACTTAGCTTATTATGGGGTTTATTGTGTTCGTTCAATAGATTGAAAGTCAGAAGTTTTGTTTCAAATCTTTTAAAGAAAACTTAAAAACTTTTTTAAAAAATTGATAAGTTAATACAAAAATATTGATTAGAAAATACAAGTAAAATTAAACAGAACAACTTTTTTGCTTAAAACGAAAGAAAATGGAAACTCTTAAGTTGAAAGCAAAACCCCAAAAATATGGTTGTGGTTTTTGCTTAGTTTAATTAGTAACTGGTAAAAAATATTGAGATGTAAGTTTTCTCAATTTAAATGGTGTTCAATTTGGTGAGAGTCTCACCAAAGTCTCACTGTGAGACTATGTGTTATGCAATGAGTATTTGTGTGTTGATGATAGGAGTTTTTAGATTCCTAGTCAAATGTTATAGTATAAAAGATATCGAACCAATTCTAAGTAATCATAAACCAATGGGATTATAAGACAAAGCTTAATCTAAATGCTATCAATATTGAGAGTATCAAATGATTCAAGAACAATTTAAAGAAACTAACAAGTAACAAACTTTTTCTCAATTAGTGAAGGCTAAACTCATGGGAATAGGTATATGGTTTAGGTGATCAAGTTTCAATCTAAAAATAGCAAGCCTTCAATCAAAATGTTTCCTTAAGTCTAAACAACTAAGCTAAGCAAGTTCTAGGTCTAGACAAATGCTCATTTGCTTTCATTAATCAAACACAAATGTTCATTGGCTTAATTAATGAAATCAATCATTAAGAGTAGGTTTAAAAACTATCTAAAACCCCTAGATACAAATGGTCATTGGCTAGGTAGTAATAAAGCTAGATGAGTTGGTTCAGACATTTAAACAAACACCTTGTGGGCAGAAAATGTCTAATGATCATGACTAAAGAGGCCAACATTAATCAAGCATTAAAATCACTCATCTAACAAGGAAACACAAGGATCTAACACCTAACACTTTAGATNTAGTAATAAAGCTAGATGAGTTGGTTCAGACATTTAAACAAACACCTTGTGGGCAGAAAATGTCTAATGATCATGACTAAAGAGGCCAACATTAATCAAGCATTAAAATCACTCATCTAACAAGGAAACACAAGGATCTAACACCTAACACTTTAGATCTACACTTAATCACCCTTACCAACCTATCCCATGAATCTAAAATGGATCTACTCACTAACACTCAGGATTAATCCAACAACAATGATTGATTGTTGGTTAAACATGATTAGAGATCAAGATTACTCAACAAACTCAAGAGAATAAGATGAAAAGAAAATAAAGTTATGATCTTTCACCAATAAGTTCTTAGGTTTTGAGAGAAAATACAAGATAAAACTCCCCAAAATGATGTTTAGGGTATTTATATTAATCCCAAAACAAGTAGGGCAAACTAAATAAAAAGGCTAAATAAACTTTAATAGCGACATCTTCATCCCGCTATGCATTTGTCGCTACGGCTTGATCACAGAGGATGGCTTCGTAGCGACATCATGAAGTCGCTACGCACAAGTCGCTATGACAGTTGGTCGAAATAAGCTTCGTTCTTGGAAACCCGTAGCGACAACACCATGTCGCTACGAGGGTCGCTACCAGGCTTCGATGGGTCTCATAGTGACTTGGATAAGTCGCTATGGCAATGTCGCTATGGTACTTCAGAAAAATGGGCTTCAGTCTTGAGAATCTGTAGCGACATAGACATGTCGCTACCAGGCTTCGATGGGTCTCATAGCGACTTGGATAAGTCGCTATGACAATGTCGCTATGGTACTTGAGCTTTTGACATGAAATGAGTGTAAATTCTCCATCTTGGCTCAAAATCAACTCCCATGTCTTCAGAAACACCAAAGAGAATCTCCAACACCTGAATCATGCAAAAGTGATGCAATGCAACCTAAATGTTCTATAAATGCATCTAGAGTCTAAAGATGAAAGCTAAAATGAGGCTTAAAAACATGTAAATACACAAGATATCAACTCCCCCAAACTTGTTCTTTACTTGTCCTCAAGTGAACATTTCAAGAACTTGTAAGAAGAGAGGTTTGAAGGTGGGAACTCATAACCAAAAGAAACACTTCTGAGTACTCAACTTAACATCCTAAGGAAACATAGCAAATAGCATGAACAAACTCTCTTATTGTACTCTAGCTTCTCTAGGCCTATCTTAGCACTCTTATGCCTTTAAACAAGATGCAATACTCTTCAATCAACAAGTTACTTCAACCAACTCTCACATTCATTCACACACACACACACAAGGTGAAGTCTCACAAATGGGCNTCTAGCTTCTCTAGGCCTATCTTAGCACTCTTATGCCTTTAAACAAGATGCAATACTCTTCAATCAACAAGTTACTTCAACCAACTCTCACATTCATTCACACACACACACACAAGGTGAAGTCTCACAAATGGGCAATTGATCTCAATCATTTGGCTTGGTGAGCAAAAAGGTTCAATGTGAAACAAAGGAGGTTCAAATGCATTCTTTTTATGGTGGCTTACTCTCAAGAATAGTAGCTAGGTCATTATGCAAAATTTATCTAAGAAAAGAAATTTATGCATACAATGACTTGTTCCCATCATTCTACCCCATTCCTAAATAATTCTAAGCTCATATCTTCTTCTTTCAAAGCCCCAAAAACTCAAAAGATTACACATCTTCAACACACACCCAATGAACACTCTTAACCTTTTGTTTTTAACCAACTAGGGATTCTTTCTAACACTTTCACACTTAGCTCTTAATTCCTAACTTACTTCTTCTTTTCATTGTCTATCCCAAATCTTTCTTTTCATTTTTTTTATGATTCTAAATGGATTTTTCTAAAGGATTTTAGAGCTTTCAAACTTCATTTTTCTCTTTTTTTTTTTTTTTTTTTTTTTTTTTTTTTTTTTTTTTTTTTTTTTTTTTTTTTTTTTTTTTTTTTTTTTTTTTTTTTTTTTTTTTTTTTTTTTTTTTTTTTTTTTTTTTTTTTTTTTTTTTTTTTTTTTATCCCTAGTGGTTTTCTTTTCTTTTCTCACTCTTTTCATTCTTTTCTTTTCACCTCTCACTCTCAAGATCATAATCCAACTTATAAACCCAAATACCATCCTAGGTGCTAGCCAAAATGAGGTCCTAATGCTAGCATAAGATAAGAACAAACCATTGTCGCTCCTAATACTCTCAAGATTTTGCACATGACTAGCTTTCACAAAAAGGCCTCACTCAAGCAAATAAATGTTGGCTTCAAGGAATGGTAAGGGTTTAAGGGTATGGAGGTGCCATTTGGGTTAACAAAGAGTGGTAAAATGGAATAAGATAACCCAAATTTGTATAATCCATGACTAAGTATGCAAGTGCCCATCTGCAAGAGAATTTAAGTTCATTCACTTCAAGTTCAATCTGAAGTTGGCTACAAGAACAATGTTAATCTCAAGCAAGCAAACAAGTTTTCAAGAAGAGTTTTCAAGGCTCGAAGCGTGCAAGGTTTTCAAGAGATGTTTAAGCTACTTGATATGTTTAACTAGGGTGTTACTTTGAGCCTTAGAAATGTGTTATTTACAAGGTACTTTAAAATCATTGTTCCAAATGCACATGAATGCAACCTATATGCTCTAGACTCAACTAAAAGAAAATGCCAATGATGCAACTACATGATTCTTTTTTTTGTTTTTGAAATTTTTTAATTTTTTTGGATTTTCTATGCAAATAGATATCTACAATGCAACAAAACAAAAGAAAATGCAGCTACATGATTCTTTTTGTTGTTTTTGAAATTATTTAATTTTTTTGGATTTTCTATGCAAATAGATATCTACAATGCAAGATTCTAAATGCAAAAAAAACATGAAAGACATTAGAAACTTGATCCCTCCCCCAAACTTGAATCACACAGTCTCATGTGTGACCAAGAAAGGAAGAGGTCTCGAAAATAATCAGAAGGAAAATAAATATGTACAAGGATAAAGGTGTTGTGATACCTCATGATGAATCTGAGGCAGTGGCCTCATCGTCATCCTCTGCGGCTTCCTCTCCTACATCCTCTTGANAAACTTGAATCACACAGTCTCATGTGTGACCAAGAAAGGAAGAGGTCTCGAAAATAATCAGAAGGAAAATAAATATGTACAAGGATAAAGGTGTTGTGATACCTCATGATGAATCTGAGGCAGTGGCCTCATCGTCATCCTCTGCGGCTTCCTCTCCTACATCCTCTTGATCTCCCTCGTGAAACTCATCAGTCCTATCGCCCTCCTCATGTGACCCCATCAACATAAAGGCAGTTCCTCTCTCAGCGTGCTGACTTCTCACTTCGCCACCTCCTTCTACTTCTGAAGAGGTATCCATGGAAGGGGATTCATTCCCAGAATCACCACGAACTGGAGATGGGTTACGCCTCCTACGGCGTTGGCGGTGTGTAGAGAGCCGGTGAGGACGCCTCGGGGCAGGAGGTTCAGCTACATCGAAATCACTTGCTCTACAACCTCCTATGCCCGCATTGGCTAAAACCTCGCCTACTTTCCTGAATAACCTGACTGAAGTCTGAGCATTGGCCTTCATAGTCTTCTTAAGAGCCTTGTATTTGGTCTTCAGTTTGTAGATGGTCCTATCCTGAATCCTGTTCCACCCTTCCAGCTTTCCAATATACTCATGAGCATCTCTCAAAGGGCCAGGAGGGAGGGGTTTGGTGTAAGGCTTGAAGTAATAGCGAGGAGGACCATAGAGTACATAATCGTCCTGAGCAGCTCGTGAAGAAGATGCGGCGGCCGGATCAGGTGCAGCAGCAGAGGAAGTAGCAGCAGCTGAGGAGGATGCGCCAGCATCAAGTCGCCTTGCAGCTTGCGCCCGCCTATTAGGCACAACACCAAGCGGGCCATGGCTCCCAAGCTGGTGGTGGTAAGGGATAGCAAAGGTGATGGAGGTCCTCATTGATATCCTAACCAGGCGCGGACAAGGTAAGACAATCTCTGCAAAGTGACCATCCAAATCAAATGAGTAGACGTGCTTGTCATCATACATCCCAGAGAGAAACCTTGTCTTCTTCATGTAAGGACCATCCAAATACAAAGGACCTTGGGGGCCCTTAACTTCACCACCAAGGGGAACACCCACTGCCTTCAACAATGGTGTAACCAGTCTGCCTACGAGGATGTAAGGCGTCGAGTCATGATTAGTCCAAGCCCAACCCTTGTAGTACTGCAGCCTCCTCACAAAGAACCCCACTCTACCGAACTCGAAGAAACAGTCCTCATCTTCTCCATACACAGCGCGCTTCCCATAAACGGCTCAAGCGCAAGTCCAATCAAACTCAACTCATCATCAAGAACATTACCCGACTCATGGCGAGCAAAGACAGTGTTGCCTAGAAGGCGATGAACATAGCGGATGATGGGGTTGCGGATGCTGGTGGCTTTGTTCTTCTGAGGATGACGCACTTCACCTCCTGTAATAAGAGGCCAGACCTTGTCTCCAATACCACGATCATTAGGGATCCTTGGTGAGACATCATCTTCAAGTCCCATGATGTTTCCTATCTCCGTGAAACTCAGCTTGTAGAGCTTGTTCTTCACCTTGAACTGGATCCTCCCATAACCCAACTCATCATCTACTTCACAGAAACGAAACACTTCCAATGAGGAAAAGAATTGACATGTTACATCCTCATAAAATGGTTGGGCTTCCATGGTGAGGAGTGACTGCAATCCCATCCTCTCTAGCATAGTGAAAACTCCATCATAAAGCGCGGTTTCTCGAAGGAATAAGGGGTCCGGGAATCTAGTGGGTTTCCATTTGATGCCGTCGCGGAGGTGAGCTAACAGTTGCGGTTTTGTCGGTACAGCCTTACGGTTTATCTGGGAACCCGATGCAACCTTCTTTCCTTTTCTCGTAGGAGCCTTTCCTCTCCTCACTAAAGTTTCTTCCTCACTCTCATTCTCAGCTTCAGCTTGAGGAACCTCTTCTATCTCTTCATTAGTAAGTCTCCTCTGTGGTGATTCCTCACTTGAGTCCTCTTGTATTTCAGTTCTCGCCATTTAGTAGTACCTGAAATCAAACACTCAAAATTTTATGAGTTTAATACCAATTGAAGCTCACTAAACATGATATGTACTCAAATAAGAAGTGACTACATCTAACTGAAATAGAATCAACCAAAATCCCAGCCTTTTCGAAATCCTCAAGAACACTTAGAACATAAATTTCAAATACTCAATTCAGGCTTATCTAGCACGAAATTTATGAACCCAACTCATCAGTCAAGCATATAATAGCATAGAGAACAAGTATTGAGCAAGAAATCGGACATGCAACAATTTTCAAAAAGTTGAAATTTTTTCACTCTTTTAAAACCAAACGAAATCTGCATACCAGTTTGAATTAGGTTGAAATAGGTTGGGGGGATGATAGAGGGGATAATTTCGTGAAGATAGCACTTTGAATCAGTGAATTTGGTTGAGAAATGATGATGTTAGGGTTTTGTGTTCTTGAGAGGATATGGGGGCTTGGGTTTCGAAAGTGGAGGTGTGGTGAGGGAGAGGGAGTTCGACAGAGGTTTTAAGGAAGAAAGAAGTCGGGTTGGTCCGGTTTGGTATCAATCCGGGTTGGTCACTTAAATCGAATCGGTTTCGAGTGAGAAGAAAACTTACCTGGTCCGCGTAGCGACATAGCGAAGTCGCTACGGTCATGTCGCTACGACACTTAGGGAAATTTACCCTTTCGCGTGAAGAACTCGTAGCGACTAGCCGATGTCGCTATGAAAAATACGAAGACCCGATAGCGACGAAGACAAGTCGCTACGGAGAAGTCGCTACCACACTTGGAAAGATTTCCAATTTCCCTCCGTAGCGACGTCTTCAGATCGCTATGATAAACCGCTACAAACCCATCACAAGGGTTGATCCTGTAGCGACTAGCCGATGTCGCTACAGAAACGTCGCTACAGCCGTGCTTTGCCAGATTCTCTTGCTTATCAACCTACATCATGAAAAGACTCCCAACACAACATTAAACAATCCTAAAAAGATAAAATAAAACAAGAATATATACAAGGATAGACATGGGACTTACTCCCAAGTGAGCTTGTTTTAAGTCTCTAGCTTGACTTCCTTTGTTTATGGACTAGGCTGGGATGGGATCGGAGAGTGGAACCGAGATTCCTTCCTCCTCTGTTGTAGCCCCCATGTAGAGTTTCACCCTTTGTCCATTGACTGTGAAATCTCCTCCATCTTTGCCCAATAAGACTATTGCTCCATATGGCCTAACTTCCTTGACTTTGAAAGGACCATACCATCTTGACTTGAGCTTTCCCGGAAACAACTTCAGCCTAGAGTAGTATAGAAGGACCTGATCTCCAGCGTTGAACTCTCTCTTCAAGATATTCTTGTCATGAAAAGCCTTAGTCTTCTCTTTGTATATCCTTGAGTTCTCATAAGCATCCATCCTAATCTCATCAAGCTCATGGAGTTGGAAAAGTCTCTTCTCCTTGGCACTCTTGATGTCAAAGTTTAGTAGCTTAACAGCCCATAGAGCCTTGTACTCCAGCTCAACAGGTAGATGGCAGGCTTTACCATACACAAGATGGAAAGGAGTGGTTCCCAAAGGTGTCTTAAAAGCAGTCCTATAAGCCCAAAGAGCATCATCAAGCTTGCTAGACCAATCCTTCCTTGTAGTTCCTACAATCTTCTCCAAGATGCTCTTGATTTCTCTATTTGAAACTTCTACTTGTCCACTTGTTTGGGGATGATAAGGAGTTTCTACCTTATGCTTTACACCATTCTTCTTAAGTAAGCTCTCAAATAGCTTGTTGATGAAGTGAGAACCTCCATCACTTATAACAACTCTTGGCACCCCAAACCTTGGAAAGATCACACTCTTGAACATCTTGAATACCACTTTAGCATCATATGTAGGACTTGCTACAGCTTCCACCCATTTTGAGACGTAATCCACAGCCACAAGGATGAATTTGTTGCCAAAAGATGATGGGAAAGGTCCCATGAAATCAATGTCCCACACATCAAACACTTCAACCTCTAGAATAGAATTTTGAGGCATCTCATTCCTCTTGGTGATGTTTCCTCTTCTTTGGCATGAGTCACACCTTGAGATGAAGTCTTGTGTATCCTTGAACATGTGTGGCCACCAAAACCCAGCTTGTAAAACCTTTGCAACAGTCTTGAAGGTAGCAAAGTGACCTCCATAAGATGATCCATGACATTGTGTAAGGATCCCATCTATCTCTTCTTCAGCCATTACTCTCCTATAAAGCTGATCCTTGCAAAGAATGTAGAGGTAAGGCTCATCCCAATAGTACCTCTTCACATCCTTGTAGAATTTCTTCTTAGCATATCCTTCAAGGTTTAATGGCTCTTTTCCGGTGGCTAAATAGTTCACCAAATCAGCATACCAAGGCTCTTTCTCCTTGATCTCCTTGACCTCTTCAATCTTCCTTCCAGATTCACAAAGTCTCACAACTCCTCTTATGGCCATAATCTGTTCCTCTGGAAGACCTTCATCAATGGGAATACCACACTCCACTCTCATCCTAGATAGATGATCAGCTACTCCATTCTCAACTTCTGGCCTATCCTTGATCTCAAGATCAAATTCCTGCAACAGCAAAATCCATCTCAACAGTCTCGGTTTTGCATCCTTCTTAGCCAAAAGATGTCTCAATGCAGCATGATCAGTGTAGACTATGACCTTAGACCCAACCAAGTAGCTTCTGAACTTCTCAAAGGCAAATACTTTGGCAAGAAGCTCCTTTTCAGTTGTAGAATACTTCATTTGAGCATCATCTAGAGTCCTACTAGCATAGTATATCACATGAGTCTTTCTGTCTTTCCTTTGACCTAAAACAGCCCCCACAGCATAGTCACTAGCATCACACATGATCTCAAAAGGAAGGTTCCAATCTGGTGGTTGAACAATAGGAGCACTAATGAGCTCACTCTTCAGCTTCTTAAAGGTTTCAAGGCACTCTGCATCAAAGCTAAAGGCAGCTTCCTTGCACAGCAACTTGGTTAATGGTCTAGCAATCTGAGAGAAGGGAAGATTGATCTCCATCTTGGCAAAGGAAACACCTTACACTTTGACATCAAGGATCAAATTGGCGCTGTTGCCAAATTCTAAGTTTATTGTAACATTGGGATTTAGTCACTTGCTTGAGACTAAGTCATTTTTCTTTTACTTTGTTACTGATTCTCCTTCTTCCTTTTCCTTTGAATCTCAGGTGTATGAACTTAAGGAGCCAAGGCTCATCAAGTCTAGTGCCAAGAGTTGAGGACATCAGAGCTTTAGAAAGGGAGATAGCAAGGAGGAGAAGAGAAGAAGAGCAACATGCTCATTTACACAGATTGGGGTTAGTGATGGAACAACATCACCAGCAGCCTCAAGATGAAGAAGGTGTAGGTCTAGGAGCTGACAACCTACGGCCACAACACCCACATCGCCAAGCAAGGACCATTGGTACTCATGATCAGCCTAACATCAATGGTCAAAGAGCTGGTATTAGGGCTCCAGCTGTGGCAAATAACAACTTTGAGATCAAGTCCAGCCTCATCAACATGATCCAACAAAACAAGTACCATGATCTTGCCTTGGAGGATCCTCTTGATCATTTGCATAACTTTGACCAGCTGTGTAGCACCACCAAGATCAATGGAGTCTCTGAATATGCCTTCAAGCTGAGGTTGTTTCCTTTCTCTTTAGGAGACAAAGTCCATATTTGGGAGAGAAGTCTTTCAAGAGATTCTATTGAAACTTGGGATGCTTGCAAGAAGGCTTTCCTTACCAAGTTCTTCTCTAGCTCAAGGACTGCTAAGCTAAGGAATGAGATCTCTGGCTTTACTCAAAGGAATCTTGAAAACTTTGGAGAAGCATGGGAAAGGTTCAATAGCTACATCTCTCAGTGCCCTCATCATGGCTTCAACATGGAGAGTTTGCTTAGCACATTCTACAGAGGAGTTTTGCCTAAGTATAGGTCCCAACTTGACACTGCAAGCAATGGATCATTCTTGGGCAGAACTGAAGATGAAGCTNCAGTGCCCTCATCATGGCTTCAACATGGAGAGTTTGCTTAGCACATTCTACAGAGGAGTTTTGCCTAAGTATAGGTCCCAACTTGACACTGCAAGCAATGGATCATTCTTGGGCAGAACTGAAGATGAAGCTTTGGAGCTTGTAGAGAACATGGCTAAGAGTGATTCAGTCTACAATGATGATTATGATCGAAGCAACAAAGGCAGTGGAGGTGATGATCAGAACACTATGAATGAGTTGAAAGTCTTACAAAACAAGATTGATCAGCTCATTTCTGCTGGAGCTAAACAAGAGAAGGTTAACTTTGTTGGTGAGCAGAACCAAGGAGGGATGCTGTGGTTAATGAGGTTGATGGTATAGAAGGACAAGAGGAGCTGTGCTTCATTAACAACAATGGGACATGGTACAAGAAGGAGCCTAACTTTCAGTACAACAACTACAAGCAAAGGTCCTACTCCAACAACCAACAAGGTGGTTACCAAGGACAACAAAACCAAGGCTACCCCTCTAAAGGAAATCAGTCTACACAAAACCAAGCTGGTTCATCCACCTCTTCTCCAGAAGAGAGTAGTACTGATGCTATGTTGAAGCAAATCTTGGAGTCAAACTAGGAGGGAGAAGCATGTAGGATATGAGCTCAAGAATCTGCATGCCAAGATTGATGGAAGCTACAATGATCTCAACAACAAGTTCAAAGCTCTTGAGAATCAGTTTGCCTCAATGAGTTCTCACTCTAGTAGACAACAAGGTTCCCTTCCTGGAAAATCTGAGCAAAATCCCAAGGAGACAATGAAAGTTATCACCCTTAGAAGTGGTAGAGAATTACCTTCTAGAGCTCTCACCAAGGATGGTGAGAAACAAGGTGGGGAGGTTGCCATCAACATAGATGATGATGTGGTGATTGTAGATGAGAAAGTAAATGATGAAATCTTGGAGAAGATAGTAGAAGCTAAGGGTAAAGGAAAAGTTGGAGAAGAGAAGAAAACAGTTCAAGAT
>CAKOAT010496265.1:58871-89551 GCA_932364175.1 Eruca vesicaria subsp. sativa
CCTTGATGTCAAAGTGTAAGGTGTTTCCTTTGCCAAGATGGAGATCAATCTTCCCTTCTCTCACATTCACAATAGCTCCAGCAGTAGCTAAGAATGGCCTCCCTAAAATTAAAGGATCTGTTGCTTCCTCTCCCATCTCTAACACAACAAAATCAGTAGGGATCTCACAGTTACCAACCATCAAGGGGAGATCTTCAAGTATACCAACAGGGTACTTTACTGATCTATCAGCTAGCACCAATGAGAGTCTACACTTTTTATATTGAGTGAATCCAAGCTTCTTTGCAATAGACAAGGGCATGAGGCTGACACTAGCTCCAAGGTCACATAAACACTTCTCAAACACAATAGGTCCAAGGGTACAAGGCAATGTAAAGCATCCTGGATCCTCAAACTTTTTGGGAACATCTAGCCTCTGAATGATAGCACTACATTCATGAGCTAGAATCATCATACCCTCCATCTCTTTCTTCCTTGCAGTTACATCATCCTTCAAGAACTTACTATACTGAGGTACAAGCATGAAGGCATCAATGATGGGCATAGTAACCTGAACTTCACTCATTTGTTTTTCAAAGAGAGCCTTGTACTTCTCTAGCAGCTGCCTCTTAAATCTTCCAGGGAATGGTAGCTTTGGCTCATAGGGTGGAGAATTAAAAGAGGTTTCTTTTGTTAGAGTGACAACTTCACCATCTTGAACTGTTTTCTTCTCTTCTCCAACTTTTTCTTTACCCTTAGCTTCCACTATCTTCTCCAAGATTTCATCATTTACTTTTTCATCTACAATCACCACATCATCATCTATGTTGATGGCAACCTCCCCACCTTGTTCCTCACCATCCATGGTGAGAGCTCTAGAAGGTAATTCTCTACCACTTCTAAGGGTGATAGCTTTCCTTGTCTCCTTGGGGTTTTGCTCAGATTTTCCAGGAAGGGAACCTTGTTGTCTACTAGAGTGAGAACTCATTGAGGCAAACTGATTCTCAAGAGCTTTGAACTTGTTGTTGAGATCATTGTAGCTTCCATCAATCTTGGCATGCAGATTCTTGAGTTCATATCCTACATGCTTCTCACTCCTAGTTTGAGATTCCAAGATTTGCTTCAACATAGCATCAGTACTACTCTCTTGTGGAGAAGAGGTGGATGAACCAGCTTGGTTTTGTGTAGACTGATTTCCTTTGGAGGGGTAGCCTTGGTTTTGTTGTCCTTGGTAACCACCTTGTTGGTTGTTGGAGTAGGACCTTTGCTTGTAGTTGTTGTACTGGAAGTTAGGCTCCTTCTTGTACCATGTCCCATTGTTGTTAATGAAGCACAGCTCCTATTGTCCTTCTATACCATCAACCTCATTAACCACAACATTCCCTCCTTGGTTCTGCTCACCAACAAAGTTAACCTTCTCTTGTTTAGCTCCAGCAGAAATGAGCTGATCAATCTTGTCTTGTAAGGCTTTCAACTCCTTATTAGTGTTCTGATCATCACCTCCACTGCCTCTGTTGCTTCGATCATAATCATCATTGTAGACTGAATCACTCTTAGCCATGTTCTCTACAAGCTCCAAAGCTTCATCTTCAGTTCTGCCCAAGAATGATCCATTGCTTGCAGTGTCAAGTTGGGACCTATACTTAGGCAAAACTCTTCTGTAGAATGTGCTAAGCAAACTCTCCATGTTGAAGCCATGATGAGGGCACTGAGACATGTAGCTATTAAACCTTTCCCATGCTTCTCCAAAGTTTTCAAGATTCCTTTGAGTAAAGCTAGAGATCTCATTCCTTAGCTTAGCAGTCCTTGAGCTAGAGAAGAACTTGGTAAGGAAAGCCTTCTTGCAAGCATCCAAGTTTCAATAGAATCTCTTGAAAGACTTCTCTCCCAAATATGGGCTTTGTCTCCTAAAGAGAAAGGAAACAACCTCAGCTTGAAGGCATCTTCAGAGACTCCATTGATCTTGGTGGTGCTACACAGCTGGTCAAAGTTATGCAAATGATCAAGAGGATCCTCCAAGGCAAGACCATGGTACTTGTTTTGTTGGATCATGTTGATGAGGCTGGACTTGATCTCAAAGTTGTTATTTGCACAGCTGGAGCCCTAACACCGGCTCTTTGACCATTGATGTTAGGCTGATCATGAGTACCAATGGTCCTTGCTTGGCGTTGTGGGTGTTGTGGCCGTAGGTTGTCAGCTCCTAGACCTACACCTTCTTCATCTTGAGGCTGTTGGTGATGTTGTTCCATCACTAACCCCAATCTGTGTAAATGAGCCTGTTGCTCTTCTTCTCTTTTCCTCCTTGCTATCTCCCTTTCTAAAGCTCTGATGTCCTCAACTCTTGGCACTAGACTTGATGAGCCTTGGCTCCTTAAGTTCATACACCTGAGATTCAAAGGAAAAGGAAGAAGGAGAATCACTAACAAAGTAAAAGAAAAATGACTTAGTCTCAAGAAAGTGACTAAATCCCAATGTTACAATAAACTTAGAATTTGGCAACGGCGCCAATTTGATGATAGGAGTTTTTAGATTCCTAGTCAAATGTTATAGTATAAAAGATATCGAACCAATTCTAAGTAATCATAAACCAATGGGATTACAAGACAAAGCTTAATCTAAGTGCTATCAATATTGAGAGTATCAAATGATTCAAGAACAATTTAAAGAAACTAACAAGTAACAATTTTTTTCTCAATTAGTGAAGGCTAAACTCATGGGAATAGGTATATGGTTTAGGTGATCAAGTTTCAATCTAAAAATAGCAAGCCTTCAATCAAAATGGTTCCTTAAGTCTAAACAACTAAGCTAAGCAAGTTCTAGGTCTAGACAAATGCTCATTTGCTTTCATTAATCAAACACAAATGGTCATTGGCTTAATTAATGAAATCAATCATTAAGAGTAGGTTTAACAACTATCTAAAACCCCTAGATACAAATGGTCATTGGCTAGGTAGTAATAAAGCTAGATGAGTTGGTTCAGACATTTAAACAAACACCTTGTGGGCAGAAAATGTCTAATGATCATGACTAAAGAGGCCAACACTAATCAAGCATTAAAATCACTCATCTAACAAGGAAACACAAGGATCTAACACCTAACACTTTAGATCTACACTTAATTACCCTTACCAACCTATCCCATGAATCTAAAATGGATCTACTCACTAACACTCATGATTAACCCAACAACAATGATTGATTGTTGGTTAAACATGATTAGAGATCAAGATTACTCAACAAACTCAAGAGAATAAGATGAAAAGAAAATAAAGTTATGATCTTTCACCAATAAGTTCTTAGGTTTTGAGAGAAAATACAAGATAAAACTCCCCAAAATGATGTTTAGGGTATTTATATTAATCCCAAAACAAGTAGGGCAAACTAAATAAAAAGGCTAAATAAACTTTAATAGCGACATCTTCATCCCGCTATGCATTGGTCGCTACGGCTTGATCGCAGAGGATGGCTTCGTAGCGACATCATGAAGTCGCTATGATAGTTGGTCGAAATAAGCTTCGTTCTTGGAAACCCGTAGCGACAACACCATGTCGCTACGAGGGTCGCTACCAGGCTTCGATGGGTCTCATAGCGACTTGGATAAGTCGCTATGGCAATGTCGCTATGGTACTTCAGAAAAATGGGCTTCAGTCTTGAGAATCTGTAGCGACATAGACATGTCGCTACGCATGTCGCTACCAAGCTTCGATGGGTCTCGTAGCGACTTGGATAAGTCGCTATGACAATGTCGCTATGGTACTTGAGCTTGTGACATGAAATGAGTGTAAATTCTCCATCTTGGCTCAAAATCAACTCCCATATCTTCAGAAACACCAAAGAGAATTTCCAACACCTGAATCATGCAAAAGTGATGCAATGCAACCTAAATGTTCTATAAATGCATCTAGAGTCTAAAGATGAAAGCTAAAATGAGGCTTAAAAACATGTAAGTACACAAGATATCATGTGTCTTAGACTCTTACCATAGGATAACCCGTTTTAGTCTGTTGCAGAAATAGAATTGTATGACCAATATATGAACATGATTTGTTCATATCAATATTAAGTTTCAAGCTTTAGGCTTCCTCAATAAAATATTCAAGTGTCAAAGTAATTTAGCGATAGAGCTCATGTTGGTTTAGGTTATAAAATTTTCATATTTAGCTACGTTTGAGAGATACATCTATGGTCCTGCTTTTGGCTTCTTTAGATCATGCCATGAGTGGCACTGATGTCTTTTAGGCCCAAGTACTTAAAAGCTTACGGGATATGTGAAAGCATCATTATCGGTTGTGAGAAAGCCACTTGAAATTATTGACAGTATGTTTAATTCCCTTCAATCTCAAATTGGAAAAGAATTGCTATTCTCGCTTGCCACTGAAGGAGAAGCTGGAGTCAAAAGCTTTGAATACTATGTTATGAATATGAGTTCGAGCTAACCATGACGTTAACTAGGGGGTGCACGTGTCTCAGTAAAATCACTCGCAACAATATTGTTCCAACTGGGATACTACAGTTTCCACATTGCCCAGGTTATAGAGACAAACAAAACAAGAGAACATCAACAGCGCAGAATATGGTGATGGATAATGTCATTATTTGTTCATGCCTGCGACTGTGAGCTAGCTGCTGAGCTGAGTATCGTCAAACTTTCCATGTTACTGCGGCAACTCTTCTACTTGGCAGTGATTAGATACTGGCAACAGGAGTGACACATCAGCCATCATAATTTTGTGACATTAATACTTTGCCTTTTTTAAAACGGAAGACGTTTAGTTTTGAAATACTTTTATTTGTTTGACACTGATGTATAATCTATATTATGTCAATTTAGTTTAATTTTTTTTATATCTAATATGATATAATTGTTGAAGTTTTATAATCAAAGCTCCCAAAGTATACCTATAATCTACTATTAATCTTTCTTTTTTATTCATACAACAAATTATTTATGATTCTCCTAAATTTACATTTAAATTTATTATAAATATATTATTTTAATTTTTATTATATTTTAATTAATAATTATTTGATATTTTTTGTTATCTAAAAAATATATATAAATTCATTATTAAATTAAAATATCCTAAAATATCAAAAAATTAGTTTTTGGAAAAAAAGAAGAACATAGTATGACGCAGTTGATCTATTTATGGTAGCGCATTTTGTGTTCTCTTCTACAAACTTTTTGAATTGAATTTCTAAACCTAAAATATAAAATGCAAATATAAAATACCCATATACCTTAAAAACCCAAATCTCTCAAACAATCATTTTTCCCTTTATTATGTTTTTCATAGTGAGTTTTTTGGATTACTAATACAATATAACCTCTTTAAATTAATAATATACATATTAATATAAACTAAAAATCATTATAAAACAATATAATTTTATAGTTCCAAACTGAACTTATAGTTCAATTATTAAATCGATAAATTAATAAAAAAATTATAATTTTTGTGTAGTTCAACAATATTAATTTACAGAAGTTTCACTGTATATATGTACATATTATCTCCAAAAAGTCCTTCGTTTACTACTGAAAAATAATGAAAAATGACAGAAATAAAAATTCACATTGGACCGAAAAGCTATAAAATGAAAACAATTCCATAAATACAAAGATATCAAAATAAGAAAAATAATAATGAATATAAATTTTTTTATAACTTATAGTACACAATCCGCGCGTAGCGCGGAAAAGGATCTAGTTGTTATAAGTTCATTGAATGATGACTTTTAGTTATTATTTTAATCAGATCTAAAGATAAAATATAAAGTAAAACCTACTAATACAAATTACCAAACAATACAAGTAATATTACAAATAATTCTCCTATTATATATTAGTTGAGAATCATTGCAAGTATTATTCCTTGTTTTGTTTCGTGCAAGGAATATTTTCATTTTTGAACATATAAAACAGTTGTTTGATAAAAATTCATTTTATATCTGAGTGTTATGTTTGTTTGAATGAAAAATAAATAATAAACGAACAAAAATTAAAAATGGAACACAATTAATATCTAATTGCTTTTCTTATGTTTTATTGCAAACCAAAATCTATTTCTTCTTAAAGTTGGAAAAATAAACGTATAAACAAAATTAAACTTTTCATTATTATATCACATATAAACTTAATCAAGTTGAAATAAAAATTATATTGACTAACGTTAATATAGTTTTCATTGAAAATAAAAGAAACTATTTAAAATAGTCATACTTTATATTTTAGAAGTGATCAAATGTTTTAAATTTGATAATATATTAACTTACTTTTATAAAAATATATAAACAAAAAAAAATTAGAGTTCAAACAATTGAAAATGATAACATATTTAAAATTTGAAAAATATATATTCCCGAGATAGCATGTAACTACCTAGTATTTAGCTAATAATAACAACACTGGATGTTACAAAAAACAACAATAACAACACTGGGTATGCATAAATTAAACCGGATAACAAGTGCTATGATATTAGATGTATTAAAAAAAAAGATATTAGAATATTAATTTAGATAAAACTTGTAATAGCCAGTAATATCATTTTTCAGTCGGAAATAAAATACGGGATACCTCCAAATAAATCTGATATCTATAATATAAATAACCGGATATGAAAACATATTGTTTTAACATAACTCAACGTAAAACGGTTTACCCGAATATACATATCAACTAGGTGTCTAGCCCGCGTCTTACGCGGACATAATCATTTTACGATTATATAGTCTCCATTTTTGATTTGAAGAACAAAATGATAGATTTTTGATCATGCACTCGAAAAAGTGTAGAATACTAAGAAACCAAACAATAGTTAATTGTACATTGAGTTGTTTATAAATGAAAAAATATTTTTAAGTTGTCCTCTAGATTCGGTTTCACGATTAAGTGAAGTTTGCTTCATAACTTTTTGGGCCCTTTAACTATGTTCAGCAAAACTTAGAGATAGTAAGAGTTACATATTTAGGTACACATATGCAATTCTTCCTACTGCAAACATTTGTCACATAGCTTCCACTCTCACGTCTTTTGTATCCAAACAAACCTTGTGGGGAAATCGGCATATGTTAGTTCTCTTGCTTCTGGATATTTACAGTTCGTCTTCATTCAATTTAGAAACTTTGACCACAAAATCGGATCACGATTTAAAACATCCATAATAGGATCATCTTCATTATAAATAGCCATTTGCTGACTATGTTAATGGAAGGAAAGATTAACCACAAAGGTTGTGGCAGTAATGTGTAGGAAAATCTAGTATCCTCCAAATTGCTTCACATGCTGAAATATACATGTATATCAAATAAAAGGAATCGATCAACACTAACTGAGTAATTTGAATTTATTTATTTTTCTTTAAAAAGGATCAGGGGGAGTTGTAAAAAAAAAAAAGAAAAAGGATCCGGAGGTTTTCAAATCTTTCTCACATGGCTTCCAATCTCTTGTCTTTGTATCCAAACAAACTATACATTTTTTTTACAAATATTCTTATTCCCACTATTAATTATGTACCCAACAGTAATTATCAAACGTAAATTAAAATAAAGTATAAACTCTTTGTTTGACTTACGTTTGTTTGACAGAATATTTCTAACTTAGTTTTAAATATAAAAGTAGATCCACTTAATTCTTGACCCATTTTAGTTTTTAAATTAGTCAAATATAACTTGAATCAATTTTTCATGATGTAACTATTGAATCAAGAGTAGAGGTTAGTTGGTTTGGTTTAGCTGCCCACGCTTGATTCCCTCCCGAGTCCAAATTTTCTTTAGATAAAAAAACCTACGGACTAAACAACTACAGAGAAAAATATTAGAAAGAGACAAAACAGTTTGTATATTATTAGCACATACCTGCAACTAAGAAACTTATGTATCTCATTGACTCATTGTCGAGAGTATCATATGTATTATCCGCTTGAACCGAATCTCTAACCTAATCTGGATAGACTCTTTGTAATGTACTTAGAAAGATACATCATCAATGGATCATGGGTGCTGTAGAAGCCGGAAAAAATCGGATCGACATAAAAGATATAAGAAAGACGGAGTTAAGGAAATAGACGATTATATAAGACATGGAGGCGAGATAAATCTCTTTCCTTAACTCTCAATATTCACTCCGTAGTGAGACGAAATTGTACGAATATCGAGTCTCAGGATACAACCATGGCAGACGAATCACACTTCACTCGTGAAATTACCTAACAAACTAAAAATTCTACGAACACTCTCTGTAGACTTACGCTGAGAGATTGCTGGATTTTTTCTGTGTAAAAAACGATTAGGAATGAGAGAGGAGAAGACGAGTTTATAAAGAGGAGAAAGAGATTTGATTTTCGTAACTGTCGCACCACGTTAGCGAAAATCTCTCAGAAATCTCGGGAGTGGAGTTGAGAAACTTTCTCCGCAAGATCTCTCATTTGTTGACTCGTTCTGATTTATTTCAAACTGATAAACTCCATGTTGTTTTTTCTTTTATGTAAAGACTACATGTCGTTTTTACACGAACGTCGTGTTGTTTTTTGATTTTTAAATAGCAAAGCGTTGAGCTTAATTTGGTCAAAAAAGATAACTTATTATCGGGCCAAAAGCCCTCCAATAAAGCCCAAGCCCAAGCCAAGCCCACGCCCACGCCCACGCCCACGCCCAAGCCGGGCCGGACGGCGGCGGCGGCGCGCGCGGAGAGCCATCTCTCTCTCCGAGCTGTTTAAACCATGATAACACAAAGGCATATATATACTGCTCTCTGATGCTATTTCTGGCCGATGTGGGACAAAACCCAAAACTGGATTTTTCAATTTTTGTCCACACCAACATACCAACTTCGAAGCTTCATTTCTTATTCAATTTTGATCGGTTTTTAAAGTGTGAATATACCACGTTGTAGTACTCGTTACAAGCTTTACAACGAGCTTCTGATCTGACCGGAACGACCACTGGCTTGGCCGGAAAAGTCGCCGGAAAATCAGAAACTATCAGCTTTAAAAAAATAGAGTTCCAACAATTCCCCACATTAATAGAAATGACTTTAAAAATATGCAAACTATATGCAGACTCGATAGACTCTAAAAAAAAAATTATAAATATTCTAATTATGACTAGACTAGACAGACTTATCGAGAGTGTTTGCGAAAAATTTACTGTGTTTGAGTTGGTGGCATTTTTAAGCCTTGAACCACTCATAGTTAATATATGTCTGGTTTACTTTACCAGAAGGTGAACATGATGTCTTGAACCAACCGGTGTTTTATGTAAACCGAGACAACATGCATAACGCAGCTTCATTTTCTCGTAGAGCTTAGTTCTCTATTGTGTTCATTTTGGCCTTGAACTATTCCTGGTTTTCATGAGTGAACTTAGAGAATATAGCCTTGTATTCATTCTCCTAGAAACGGCCTCATTTCACACTCACTAGGTGATTGACCATGAAAAGTATTGAGTAATACTTCGCTTTAGAAGCTATGGAATCATTAAAAGCTAATGCTTATCCTTACATTTTGTAGCACTTTTATCATCTTAGGAGCTGGAAAGAGACTACTTTGTCTCAAGTGCTATGGTTAGATTCTGTTTGATTTGGTTTTCCCTTTGAACCTACGTCTTGGGATCTCCAGTCATGATAGGTAGGGTTGCAATCAAACATCTCCATTTGTGATAGGCTTTAAACCCATTCCTTTTGATGATTTAGCAACAATATCTCGTGGCAAACCTTTAGTAAATGGATCCGCTAGGTTGTCAGCTGATTTGATGTAGTCTATTGTGATTACACATGTTGAGATAAGTTGTCTAATTGTTTTATGTCGTCTTCTGATGTGATGAGATTTACCATTGTAGAGATTATTCTGAGCCCGAGCTATAGCGGACTGACTATCACAATGTATGCGTATAGCTGGCACAGGTTTCTCCCACATGGGGATATCTTCCAAAAAATTTCTAAGCCATTCAGCTTCTTCTGCAGCTTTGTCTAAGGCTATGAACTCAGATTCCATGGTGGATCTGGCTAGAACTGTTTGTTTGGTAGATTTCCATGGTATTGCTGTTCCTCCTAGTTTAAAGACATATCCACTTGTGGATTTTGAGTTCTTAGAATCTGATATCCAGTTAGCGTCACTGTATCCTTCTAAAACTGCTGGTTCTTTACCATAGTGAAGCCCAAACTCTTTGGTGTAGCGCAGATAATTGACTACTCTCGTTATAGCTTTCCAATGTGTATGACCTGGATTACTTGTATATCGACTGAGTACGTTTACTGCATGCGCTAGATCTGGTCTGGTGCAATTGGTCAAGTACATGAGACTTTCAATCACACGTGCATACTCGTTTTGTGAAATCGCTTCCCCTGAGTTCTTCGTCAAGTGCATTTGGGGATCTAACGGAGTTTTTGCTGTGCTATTAGAGCAATTTTTAAATCTCTCCAATATTGTTTCAGCATAATGAGCTTGGGTTAATGTAATTCCTTTTGAATTTCTTGTGACTTAACTCTGAGAATTACATCTGCTACTCTCAAGTCTTTCATCTCAAATTTCCCTTTGAGCATGTTCTTTGTTTGACTGATAATATCTTTATTGCTTCCAATAATGAGCATATCATCTACATATAGACATAGCAAAACATACGCATTTTTGGTAGTTTTGTAGTATATACATTTGTCACAGTCATTAATTTTGAAACCATCTGACATCATTGTACTGCCAAATTTTTCGTGCCATTGTTTAGGAGCTTGTTTAAGCCCATAAAGTGACTTTACTAGTCGGCATACTTTGCCTTCTTGTCCAGAAATGACAATACCTTCAGGTTGTTTCATGTAATTTTCCTCTTCTAAATTACCATTTAGAAAAGCGGTTTTTACATCCATTTGATGGATTTCTAGGTCTCTTAAGGCTGCGATTGCTATCATCAGTCTTATTGATGTTATTCTCGTTACTGGAGAATATGTATCAAAATAGTCATGGCCTTCCTTTTGTCGGAATCCTTGAACTACAAGCCTAGCTTTGTATTTTCCACCAGGTTTTCGCGTCATTATCAATTTATTTCCTAATGCTTTGCAGCCAGGTGGTAAATCTGTTATGTACCATGTATAATTTTGCATGATAGAATCAAATTCACTTCTGACAGCTTCGTTCCAAAACGGAGCTTCTAGTGAAGCCATGGCCTCTGCCAAGTTTTTGGAACATTTTCTACTAGAAATGCCATTAAGAAATCTTCTCCAACAGATTTTTCCTTTCGAGCTCTTTTGCTTCTTCTAGGTTCATCTTTTTCATTTTCTGAAATATCATTTGTAGAATTCTCAACAAGTGTCTCAGTTTCTGAAAAATTGTCGTTGTTTCTTTCTTCTCGAGTTCGTTTTGAACCTTGTTTTTCCTTGCATGGGAAAATATTTTCGAAGAAATATGCATTTCTTGATTCCATTACTGTGTTTTCATGAATATCTGATATTTCAGATTTATGTACAAGAAATCGATAAGCACTACTGTTATGTGCATATCCGATGAAGATGCAATCCATTGTTTTTGGTCCAATAGTGACTTTTTTTGGTGGTGGTACCGCAACTTTTTCCAAGCACCCCCCCCCACATTTTAAGGTATTTATACGATGGTAAATTACCTTTCCATAATTCATATGGAGTTTTGCCAGTTACTTTGTGTGGAATTTTGTTGAGGATATAATTAGTGGTAAGCAGCACTTCCCCCCACAGGTTATGGGGCAACCCTGATTCCTGCAACATTGCATTCATCATCTCTTTCAGAGTTCGATTTTTGCGTTCAGCAACTCCATTAGATTCTGGTGAGTAAGGGGCTGTAGTTTGATGAATTATTTCATGTTCTTTACATAATTCATTGAATGGCCCATCATACTCGCCTCCTCTATCGCTTCTAACTATTTTAATAGTTGTTTTAAGCTGATTTTCTACCTCTAGTTTAATTTTTTTGAATTTTTCTAAGGTTTCATCTTTGCTACGTAATAAGTAGACATAACAATATTTTGTGCAGTCATCTATGAAGGTCACAAAGTACTTTTTCCCACCTCTAGTTTGTATATATTTTAAATCACATAAATCGGTGTGAATTAAATCTAGAGGTTTGTTAGTTCTTACAACATGAGGTGAGGGTGTTTTTGTGAGCTTAGCCTGTACGAATACTTCACATTTTTGTTTACTTGTTTTACATTTTGGGATTATATTTAGATTCATTAATCTTTGTATCGATTTGTAGTTCACATGGCCTAATCTTTCATGCCAAATATTAAAAGACTCAACCAAATAAGCAACTGGCTCTTTCTTATTCATTGAAACTTTTGGAGCTACAACTTTTGGAAGGACTGTCATTACATTCATTTTGACCAGTCCATCCTTAACATACCCCTTTCCCAAATACACCCCATTCTTCCTAATCACGAGCTTGTCNCATGCCAAATATTAAAAGACTCAACCAAATAAGCAACTGGCTCTTTCTTATTCATTGAAACTTTTGGAGCTACAACTTTTGGAAGGACTGTCATTACATTCATTTTGACCAGTCCATCCTTAACATACCCCTTTCCCAAATACACCCCATTCTTCCTAATCACGAGCTTGTCCGCCTCAAGAGATGTGGCGAATCCATTTTTGCTGAGCAAGGTTCCCGAAACCAAGTTCTTCCTCATGTCAAGCACATGCTTCACATTCTGCAGAGTGACTTCACGTCCAGATGTCATCTTCATAACCACCTTGCCGCGGCCTTCAATCTTGGAGACTGCTTTATTCCCCATGAACAGCTTCTCCTGAGTCTTGCTTTTCTGATAAATGCTGAACATCGCCCTATCAGTGCAAATGTGGGTGGTGGCACCAGTATCATACCACCAATATTTGGGGTTGTTGTTTTCAACCATGTTGACTTCAGTCACCACTGCAACGAGATCTCTTCCGTGAGATTCACCTGGGCCTTCTCATCTCTGATCTTGTTGCGACACTCAACAGTCTTGTGACCATTTTTGTGACAGTAGTGGCACTTTCCCTTGAATTTCTCCACATTCTCATTGTTTCATTGCCTTTGCCTTTCTTCTTGAAGTTTGGTCCATAAACCTTCAAGTTTGCAGCTGTCTTGGAAGGCTTGGCAGGAGAGTTAGCAATTGCATTTCCTTTACCTTTCGTTTCAGCCACATTAACACTGTGCTCTTTAGCTTCGAGCTTATCATTCTTTCGGTTTCTGGCTTCCATCTGAAGCCTCTGAATGAGATCCTCAAGTCCCATATTCTTCTTTTTGTGCTTCAGGTAATTCTTGAATTCAGCATTGCTTAGAGGAAGCTCTTGGATGAGGCTGAGGGTTATGAATGTCTCATCTGTGGATATTCCCTCAACAGCAATTTCATAGCAAATGAGCTGATACGCTTCCACCTGATCCATGATGGGTTTTGAATCCACCATTTTGAAGTCATGGAATTTTGCAACTACATACTTCTGGCAGCCAGCGTCTTCACCTCTATACTTCTTGTCCAGCAATTTCCAGAGCTCTTTAGCCGTTGGAATCTCACAGTAGACTTGGTACAATGGGTCAATGAGACGACCCAAAATGTAGCCTTTGCAGATGAAATCCGAATGCACCCAACTTTCAACACTTGAGAAGACGTGCATATCGTCAATCCCGTGAGGGATAATGGGCTTATCTTCCTCGATGAATTTGTCCAACTTGCACANCCCAACTTTCAACACTTGAGAAGACGTGCATATCGTCAATCCCGTGAGGGATAATGGGCTTATCTTCCTCGATGAATTTGTCCAACTTGCACAAACTGAGGAAGAACAACATCTTCTTCTGCCACGTTTTGAAGCCTTTGCCATCAAATTTTTCTGGCATCATATTCTGAGAAATGACACCAGGAATAGCCGGAGGAGTTGCAACTGCAACCGGAACACTTGTGGATCCTTGAATTGGACCCGTTTGATAAACACCAGCACCGAACAAGCTACGGCGTGTGGTCTCATCAGGAACAGCACCCACTGGAAGGGTTGCATCGGTTGATACAGCGTTCGTCACATCGGTTGCAACAAGTGCTGTCGCGTTGAGTGGAGTCTGAGTGGCGGGGTCAATGGGGGTGTTGTTATAGTTCGTCATTTTTGCTGAGAGAAAATATGAAAACGGATCAGTACTCCATACAACCATTCAATTAACAACATATTTTTTTAAGAAAAAATAATAGTGTGAAATCGATTTTCATTTTTGGTAATCTAAACCAAATCATATCGATACAAGTCTGGAAAACGTTTTGCAAACTCGCTTATAAGCGTTCGCAGAAACCGTTTAGTGTAGACTTAGAATGTTTCACAAATTCACTTAATAAAGCATCTGTGAAGAAAGATTCATATATAAACGTTTTAAAAGAAACAAGTATCTAAAACGTTTCGCGGATGATGGTATAAGCAAACCGCAAATCGTTTTGAGATAAGTAAGAAACGTTTCGCGGAAATGATAAAAAGCAAATCGCAAACATCGTTTGAAAGACCGTTTCGCGGAAGTGCTATAGAGCAAATCGCAAACACGTATAGTAGACAGATAATAAACGTAAAACGTTTCGCGGAAGTGCTATATAGCAAATCGCAAACACGGTTCCACCCGTTTCTATACATCGCTTTTTTCAACCCGATTAAAGCTTTAGACAGAAAGCGATTAAGAGTTAAGATTGTAGAAGCCGGAAAAACCGGATCGACATGAACGATATAAGAAAGACGGAGTTAAGGAAATAGACGATTATATAAGACATGGAGGCGAGATAAATCTCTTTCCTTAACTCTTAATATTCGCTCCGTAGTGAGACGAAACTGTACAACCATGGCAGACGAATCACGCTTCACTCGGGAAACGACCTAACGAACTAAAAATTCTACGAACACTCTCTGTAGACTTACGCTGAGAGATTGTTGGATTTTTTCTGTGTAAAAACTGATTAGGAATGAGAGAGGAGAAGACGAGTTTATAAAGAGGAGAAAGAGATTTGATTTTCGTAACTGTCGCACCACGTTAGCGAAAATCTCTCAGAAATCTCGGGAGTGGAGTTGATAAACTTTCTCCGCAAGATCTCTCCTTTGTTGACTCGTTCTGATTTATTTCGAACTGATAAACTCCATGTTGTTTTTTTTCTTTTATATAAAGACTACATGTCGTTTTTACACGAACGTCGTGTTGTTTTTTGAAATTTAAATAGCAAAGCGTTGAGCTTCCCAAGCCCAAGCCCGAGCCCGAGCCGAGCCGGCCGGACGGCGACGACGGCGCGCGCGTGGGGAGCCATCTCTCTCTCCGAGCTGTTTAAACCATGATAACACAAAGGCATATATATACTGCTCTCTGATGCTATTTCTGGCCGATGTGGGACAAAACCCAAAACGGGGTTTTTCAATTTTTGTCCACACCAACATACCAACTTCGAATCTTCATTTCTTATTCAATTTTGATTTGTTTTTAAAGTGTGATTATTCCACGTTGTAGTACTCGTTACAAACTTTACAACGAGCTGCTGATCTGACCGGAACGACCACTGGCTTGGCCAGAAAATCAGAAACTATCAACTTTAAAAAAACAGAGTTCCAACAGGTGCATGTATCCTTATTCCCTACAAGTGAAAAATTTAGATAATCTTACATAACTGGAAACAAAAATCATCAATGGAACAACCTTTTTATCTCCACAGCTTCCACAATTTCATAACCTACATAAAGTCTCTATATATACATAGGGAGACTAATTAGGTATAATTCCAGTGATAATAAGGATAATTATGAATAAAGATAAACACAAATGTTACATAACTGAAAACAAAAATCATCAATGTAACAACCTTTTTTATCTCCACAGCTTCCACAATTTCATAACCTACATAATGTCTCTATATATATATGGGGAGACTAATTAGGTATAATTCCAGTGATAATAATTATGAATAAACATAAACACAAAACATACGGCCACGCCGACCAGATTTAAATAAATATATAGATAACGCCCTTGATTTGAAGTTAATGCATATATTAGTTATGCATGATGCTATTTTTTAGAAAATTTTATTGTAATTAAAGGTATAAATGATATTGGTCACTCTAACTTTTAACGTGAGAGCTCCGTCGAAAAAAATTACTTAGCAAATAATAGTATAGATTCACTTTAAAATCAATGTTAAATACCTGGATATATATCGTTATCTGACTTTAGTTATTTAATGCCGGATATACTCGAACGAGAGTCCTCTCAGTTTTGCTGCACCATGGATATGTTTTATAGTTTGGAAAAATAAATAAATAAAGTTATTATACCCAAGGTAAAACAATAACCCATGATAAATAAATAAATTTATCAACTGAACCTTTTATCTAAGTTGTTTTAATGCTGAAATTAGACTCATACCCAATGGAAGTTGATGTTAAGGAGTTTCATGAACTTATCAAACTCGATCTTTATGCATGTTAGAATCTTAAATTCAATAAAAATTAATCTTTAGGATTCTAATACATAATGTCAACTCTGCGAAAGTAGCTAATTGCGTTGTTTGAGTTTGAAAACCTTGCTTAATGATTTTCTTGATTCTTCAACTATTTCTGCATATTTGAATCCATAAAATTCTTTCATGCCCAATGATTTTCATACATTAGATCTTTTTGCATATTTACATTGCTTAGCTTTAGAAGAAAAAAAAATTATCTTTGACTTTAGCTTGAATCTTCTCTCGCAGACTTCTAGTATAGATCTAATGCGGGTTCACTGTGCACTAGATTTTATCTTATAATGGATATGGTAGCCACATATCAAGAAGATAAGTCATGAATCCAATTTAAAATTGTTTCTATAGTTTTCTAAATAAAGCTCGTGTATTTTTGTTTTTGTGAGTTTATACTAGTGTCTCTAAGAATCCTTCATTCTAAAATGAAATTTTTGATGTTTAAGTTTGGATTTATTAACAAGAGAAGTTATGAATAAAGACAGATGCTTCTGTATCTTTCAAAATTTGTGTCGCAAAGCCTCTCTAATAAATTCATTTTCTTATGAATCGTCCTAGTCCTTGATTTTTAACAAGAGACCTTCATTAAAGTTCACGCCTCATGTGGAATAGAACCGGTGTACAACCCTATCCACAAAATAATAATAATATTGGAACTGGTTTTGAGGATCAGAACACTTACTGGTTTGAACTGCAGCTTTGTCGGATTCCGATTCTTTGGATCAGCTTCTTAGCCTAGCCAATTATTTTGTTCTTGTTATTTGAAATTGTTAGATAGCTTTAGATTGACAGCCCACTTTTCCAGCGTGCTTTTGTTCTCTACATTGTCGGTCTATGAGGACATCTAGCTTTCTAAGGATACGTCGACTTATAAACAGACAAACAAAAGGTTTGTCGTCTATTCTTTTTCTTTGGATTTAGTTAGGGGTTAAGCTGACCACTTTAAGGCACGTAATCAAACTATTTTCTCCAATGAAAGCGATATTTATGAAAGAAAGAATCAATTAAATGGCGCATGGGAAGACAACAATCTTCAACTCGTTGGTTACTACTACTCGTGACTCACGTGTTTTTCTCTATGTTCTTACCTAACCAAATCTATAAATCTTAGTTTATCTATTAATTCCTTAAGACAAAACGAATATTCATCCGTTTTTTTTTTAACACTGAATAATTATACATTACAAAATTTGCTTCATTATAAATAATTACTCATTTGTTTCATTTTAAATATCGTTATTGACTTTAAAATTTGTTCATTATAAATATTATTTTATTTTTTTCTATACATATGTTGCTAATTTTTCTATTTTTATATCTATCTTTCAATTCATTAATTAATAAAAATAAATAAAACAGTGTATTAATTAGAAGCATAACAGAAAAAATTCATATTTTTAATGTGTTAAAAAATCTTAAACGACATCTATATGAAATGGATAGAGTATGTCATTGACTCAGTAATTTAAGTAACTAAATTATCTTTCAATGAGTCAATGACTAATGCTACTCAATTAACACTTAGATTACCCCATGCCTTCCACTATATCTGCCAAAAGGTCTCGATGCCACCGATTTAATGATTTGAACCGAACTTTGAAGATAAAAAAAATTATAGAAGATTATGCATAAACCATATTCACTTTGACTACAAGTACAACGCAACACGCAACACTACAACGCAACACGCAACACGCAACGCAACGAGGTTCATAACCAGCCCAAACTTCTCTACACAACATCAGGTAGAATTCGATATTAGCTTGCAGTCGCTTATCAATAATGGCATTGATTACTCAACCGATTTGAAGTGAAGATGATGGCATTCAGCTTGAGTTTAATTAGTAACCGATTTCATTTTAAATATCTTGACAAGAATTAATTCGTAAACTAAATTCAATCACTAATAAAAAAATTAGTCCCTACCACGTTTTTCCCACGGATCTCTAGTCTCTACCACTTGTTCATAGCCGTGAAACAAAATATAAGCACATGGAGAGACAAACACGTGCCTTAGTCGAAGATTAAATACATTTTAATAGAAAGTAGTAAAAGATTAATATTTGTTGACTCAAATGGCAATTGAGTTAGTTACGAAATGCCATAAAAAAATTGAAGGCCTAATCAAGAGTATAAAAATATACTCCCTCTCCCTTTCTTTCAGAAACAATGTCATTTAAAAAAAAATTCTAGTTACACAAAAAAATACTTATCCTTTTAAATTTTTATTGCAACTTTCAACTTAAAATTAATTACAAATACCATTAATTTTATAAATAAATTTATATATCTCAAATATTATTGGTTGAATAAATGTAATTTATAAGAATTTAAATAATGTATTTAAATTATTTTCTTAATCCCTCGATTTCATAATAAGTGTCATTTTAACCATTTTTTCTTGTTACACAAAAAGTGTCAATTTATAACTCCAATACAAAATATATCTACTTTCAGCTAAAAATTAACTACAAATTGCATTGATTTTATAAATAATTCTATTTATCTAAAATACTATTGGTTAAAGAGATATAATTAATAACAACTTACATATATTTCAACCACTTTCTTAATCTGTGTGAAAAATGTCAAAGTGACACTTATTCAGAAATGGAGGGAATATAAGAACTGTCAAAGTGTCAATTTTTGAAAAACAGCGGGAGTAATAATTAAAGAAAACACATGAAGTTATATGCATTTGGAGTATGAATTTATATGTAACATAAGTATGGATTTAATTTAATTAATATTTGTAAAAGTACTACAAATTTTAACTTTGGGACATGACTTTCGGCTGTTATGTTTACACTTACCTAAGTATGAATTAGAATAATACAAGATTTACACCCGTGCCAAATCTTGTAGCTCATTTGGGTAAAGAACTGGTCTACTGGATCTAAGGCAAGAGGATAAAGAAGTAGAAAGAATGCTTATTTTAAAAAGAAGAAGTAGAGGAAAATGTGAAATGAGTTACACAGGTGTATGAATCATTAACCTAATTCTAATCTTTTTTTTTTTTTTTCATTTTGAAACTCCTAATTCTAATTAAATCAAGTTTCGTATCACAGAAAGAGAAGTTATGTCAAATACCGCCAAAATTTAAATAATTGCGTGTGCAGTGATCACATAATTAAATCAAGTTTCGTATCACAAAAAGAGAAATTATGTCAAATACCGCCAAGATTTAAATAATTGCGTGTGCAGTGATCACATAATTGACTTACAAAGATATGCCGCCTGTGAACTACTCCGCAGTCGAGACTATAACAAAAAGAAGGTAGGCGGCAAACATTTTCTATATAGTATATAGAAGGTAGGCGTCAAACACCATAGTATACCGTAGGTAGGCTCGGTGGACTAATAAATAATCAAAATAAGTCAATAAAAAGAATGAGATATGAGTATTATTTGAACGAAAAATCTGCAAAATGCCTCTAAACAACTAGTAGAAATTTGAATTAAGTATTATTCTAAAGGAAAAAAGAGTGTGTTTTTCCAAAAAAAAAAACACCGAAGCTGCACAAATATAATAATAGAAAAGACATGTTCCACGTGAGATAATTAAAAAGAGGCTGGGAGTCTTAAGAACCCGCCGTCATAAAACCCGTGTTCAGTGTCCACCGTCTCTCTCGAGCCCTCTCTCTCCTCATATATATATAAACTTATATTTATCAATCCAGACATAATATCACCACCATCATCATTAATTCTAGTTCTTACAACTCGCGAAGATGGAGAAAAACTGCGACTTGGAACTTCGTCTTTTTCCAACTTCTTCTTCTATTACCGATTCAGATAACTCGTAAGTCTCTCTCTCTTTCTTGAGAATCAGTATATGAAATTCAGTTCATATAAATAAATCTGATCAGTTTCAAATTTAATTTGTTTGCAGTGTGGTAGAATCAAGAAGCTCCGGAAATTCATTACCAAAAGAAGAAGAAACTCAGAGATTAACAATTTTCTACAATGGAAAAATGTGTGTTTATTCAGATGTTACTCATCATCAGGTGTATATATCTAGACATTTATTTACATGTTATAAGGCTATAAGCAATTAATCAATGGATTTAATAACAATTAACGTCTTAATGAATGAATACAGGCCAAATCGATAATATCGATCGCCAGCAGGGAAATGGTAGAGAGGTCATTTCCAGATGGGTCAGATCCTCGAAACAGGTCAACCCGATTAAATCATTACCATCAGCAGCTTCCAAATCCAAAGGCTTCTATGAAAAGATCTCTCCAAAGTTTTCTTCAAAAACGGAAAATTCGAATTCAAGCCGATTCACCTTACCATCATTCACAATGATAATTTCTTAAAAAACATTTCAAATTTATCTGACATTATTAGAAGTTATTTTTCTAGTTGTATTGTTTCTTATGTTTTTGTTATTGATTAGGGATATGTACTCCCAACACACGTACATATTAATCCCGAGATTGATTTGCTCAAAATAAACAAATCCCAAGATTGATTTTGAATCTACATTGGTATGTCTTTGTTAACCTTGACAAATGAACAGTATATTAATTTGTAATTGATGTTCTTGTATATATATATATAGATAGTGATTGTCAGTTCTATAGACAGAGTAGTAAATTAGTAGAAACTAGTAAGTTTGTAATTATATATTATGTTAGAGAATATCTATTGCTGAGTCTCTCATATTTTTATGATCACATATCTCAGATGTATGATATGAGTATCTTAATTTTTTATGTTGAGTATCTCCACAAAAACACTTTCTTCTCCGTTCTCCTCTGGTTCTTTTTAGATTTTATATATTTTTTTAAAATTGTTGGATACTTGTTTAGACCATCTCCCTCAGAGAGTTAGGGAGAGGTTCTATGCAATTTTAGGGAAAAAAATAAATGAAAAATGCAAATACAACAAAGAACTGGTGCTTTAATAGGAGAAAGTAGAAGCAATAAAAACCCCTAACGTGGTGGATCCTTATTGGGTAGAAAAAATGTGGCCTCTCCTTTTTCGTCCTTGGTCGGTTCTCTCTCTTTCGACTTCGTCGAAATCGCTGTCTCTTTTTCTCTTTGTATTCTCTCTATCTCTTCGCCGTTGTTCCCGTCGAAATCTCAGACGGGAGATGCAAGCTCGTGAAGGGGAAAGTGTTGCAGCAAGACGTTTCTTCACACTCACCTGCTGTACATGATCAGTGGGTATATGAAGCAAGGATTGGTTAAGGAATGTCTTCTCCTAGTTCAATGTATGGCTTACTCTGGATAAAATTAAGGCAGACGGGTACACACTTTCCATGGTTCTAAAGGCGTCATCATCTAGTAGTCTTGGTAGCTATATATGCAGGCTGAGCCATGCCTGGATTGTGAAATGCGATGTGAAACTAGATGACGTGTTGATTAGCTGGAAGCTGGAGTGTCCTGGAGTGTCCTATGTGAAGAGCGGGAAGCTGGAGTGTCCTGGAGAGTTTGGGTGTAGATGCTAGCAATGAAGTTACATCATCAATACAATCCTTTTAATGCGTGTTAGAGATTGATAAGTTAGTTTGGTTTCGAGTCGGGTCTGTAGTTTGTTATCTCGTGTGATCACTTGATCAATATGTATATGTTTCATGTTTTAGAGCTTCTTTATAAATTGTAGAAACACGAGAGAGAGCAACACAATCTCATAGTTTCTTCTTATCAACCTCGAGAGAGAGCAAGAGCTTCTTTCATATTTTCCAACAACATCTACATTCTTTCTTATCAACCTCCAAATAAAAAAAAACAACAACTCGAAAGAGATCAAGTGCTTGTTTCTTAGTTTTCTCCCAAAAAAATATATTTTAAGAACCCTTATGAAATTCTCCCATTAGATGTGGTAAAAACTAATTGCACTAATTAAGGTTCTTAAACTCTCAAATCATCTTATTAGTTATTAATTTTATCTTAAGGGCCCATTAAAGGTTCTAATGAATGGACTTGCTCTTATAAAGAAAAATGCTTTAGAGCCATGACAATAGTTAAGATAGTATTTAAGGACTAAAAACTAAAAATAATAGAGAGAGAACCAGAACTGATTTCTTGAAGAAATGTTCTCTCAGACATTTTAGAAATTTTTTTTTTCATCTGTCATCTTTTTATTGGTTATTAATTTTGTTAAATAAAAATATTTATTTTACAATTTTCTTAGAATTTCAAGAGAATTTTTATCATTAAGGTTGCTCTTAGACTAACCGACTAGGTCCGATTACTAGTGAAAATAAAAACATGTATGTTGCTTATGATCTTTGGCCAAGGTGTTTTACATGATTTACAGCAAATTTAATGATCATATAAATCGATGGTAGTGTATTGTTGTGTCTTCTCCATGATTTAATAGTTTTAGCCTCTCAGGTTCAATTCTTTAACTTACTCATTTGGTTATTTCTTTAAACTCTACTTTGTGGGTGGTCTCAAAGTGTATCACTGCTTTATGTCAAGTAAATAATATAGGGTTAAAGGATTTTTTTTTTTTTGGAACACATAGAGTTAAGGGATTATTATGTAATTAATGTATTATACCGTAGCCCTACTTGTATTGCTGTATATATACCTTTCTTATGATTAATGAAAGTATTGAAGCCTCCACTTCTATATGGTATCAGAGATAGATCTGACCTAATTATCTCTTTCAAAACCTTTTCCTCTTTTTTTTTCATGGTTTGTCATCATGTTGCCGAACTCCAGCTAAACCGTCTTGATAACCAACACCAACAACACCATCCTTAAAATCAACATGGCTAATGTGACGAAGCTTACGGCTACAAACTTCTTGATGTGGAGCCGTCAAATCTAAGCAATCCTTGAAGGATATGACCTTGCCGGTCATATTGATGGTTCACTAGTGGTTCCACCACCGACGGTAACAATAGACAATGGTGTTGATACCCACCATGCATACACAGTGTGGAAAAGGCGGATAGGCTGATCTATAACGCTCTTTTTGGTGCTATTACGACGACTATTCAGCCGATCCTCTCCACCACTACGACTGCTGATGAGATTTGAAGTACTCTAACCGCTACATATGCAAAGCCCAGCCAAGGTCACTTCAAACAACTCAAACAACAACTCAAAGCTGCTACAAAGGGAACAAAGTTCATCAATGACTACGTTCAAGGACTCACAGCTCTTTTCGATCAGCTTGTGCTCCTTGGCAAACCGGAGGACCCTGAAGATCAAATCGATGCTATGCTTGAAGGTCTTCCCGAGGACTACAAAACATTGATCGATCAGGTAGAGAGCCATGACACTCCACCCTCCATCACGGAACTTCATGAAAATCTGATTAATCATGAAGCAAAACTTCAATTGAAGTAGACTACTCCAGTCTCTACTCCGGTCACCGCGAACTACACCAACTACAAAGGCCACAACTACAGAAATAACAACAACCGTCAACAAGGAAACAAACATGTGGTTATCGCGGGAATCAAACATGGCAACAACAACAACAGTTTCAGGCGCCTTCTCCCAACTCTGCCCCTTGAAGTTATCAAGGTAAATGCCAGCTTTGTGGAGTCTTTGGCCACTCAGCTCAGTGATGCACACAAATAGAAAGTGGAGGCCTGATGTCAGCTAATCCTAACCCGACGCAGTGGTCAGCAAGAGCTAATCTTGCGGCTACGTACCCCTAAAATGTGGCGCCATGGTTGCTAGGCAGTGGTGCAATGCACCATCTCACATCAGACTTGAACAACCTAGCGTTACAGCAACCATATCAAGGAGGTGATGAGGTTGCTATTGCAGATGGATCATGATTGCGAATCACACACATTGGTTCTGCCTCTATCCCTACTCGATCTAAATCTCTACATCTTAAGGACATACTATGTGTTCCTAATGTTAATAAGAACTTGATCTCTTTCTATCGACTTTGCAATACTAATCAAGTCTCTGTAGAATTATTTCCTACATCCTTTCAGGTGAAGAATCTCAGCACAGGGGTCAGGCTGCTTCAAGGCAAAACGAAGGGTGACCTGTATGAGTGGCATATGTATTCGTCAACCTTCCCTGCTTCCTACGCTATTTATCCAGACACCAAGACCACCTTAGATCAATGGCATCATCGCCTATGACACCCTTCCCCTGCTATCCTTAAAACCATTGTTTCTCAATTTTCTTTACTTTGTTTTTCACATTCTACTACAATTCTTTGCAATGATTGTCTTCTCAATAAAATTCATAAACCTCTCTTTCAAACGAGTACACTCATCTCCACAAAACCTCTCCAATATATTTTCTCCGATGTTTGGCAATCACCTGTTCTATCCCCTCAAAACTTCAAGTATTATCTCCTTTTTGTTGATCACTATACACGATATACGTGGTTATACCCTCTTAAAGCCAAATCCCTGGTCAAAGATATATTTTTCCTCTTTAAACCTCTTGTTGAAAACCGTTTTGACACTAAGATCAAACACCTATACTTTGACAATGGTGGAGAATACCTAGCCCGGCCTTACGCCCCTACCTTGCTACACACGGTATCACCCACCTCACAAGCCCTCCTCATACTCTAGAACACAATGGTATTTCTGAACGCAAGCATCGACGTATTGTCGAAATAAAGTTATCTCTTCCATCCACCGCCAACATGCCACTAAAACTTTGGCCTCTTGCGTTTGCAACAACGGTCTTTCTCATTAACCGTCTTCCCACACCAATCCTTTCCAACCAGTCACCTTTCCAGAAACTATTCCAAACTACGAACCTTTGGCTGCCTAGCTTCCCTTTGGTTAAGACCATATGCTCAAAACAAACTTGAAACAAGATCTCTACCATGTGTCTTTATAGGTTACTCACTGACCCAGAGTGCCTATCTATGTCTTGATCCAACTACAGGCGGTGTATACATTACCCAACATGTACGTTTTAATGAGAAACAATTCCCTTACTCTTCTCTCACTAAACCACCACTACAAACCCTCCTGAATCCTCACAGGATCCCACCACAGCGCCTCCTTTCACCATAGTCCCTGCAACATTGCCATTCACACAGTCTATTCCGTTAGCTATGAACGCTCAACCCCCACGCTCAGAGACTCCACCAGCGTTTCCTACTCCAATCTCCTCCACTCCCGTGGTTCCTTTGGAAACAAGTAACACTGAAACAGAGACGACACCTGCAACTACACAACTGGTAACGACTCCACCTATTACATTACCCACACTGTTACCTCCTGTGGAACAACCTTCACCTGCTCAGTCGGTTCAACCTCCACCAGCTCCACAGGTTCCTCCTCGTCATTCTACGACTACGAGGTCCAGGAAGAACATCACAAAGCCAACAACGAAGTATAATCTTGCTGCTACAGTCCAATGTGATCCTCACTAGATCCCATCCACATGGCAACAAGCCATGAAAAATACTCACTGGCGTAAAGCAATGAGTTCTGAGTTCACATCTACAACCGAAAACTACACTTGGGATTTGGTGGAAGTGACAAACGGATGAATGTAGTTGGATGTCACTGGGTCTTCACCATCAAGTACAATACCGACGGCACCATCGAAAAATACAAATCAAGAATCGTTGCTAAAGGCTATAATCAGCAACAAGGATTAAATTATACAAAGATGTTTAGTCATGTTATTAAATCTAAAACCATACGTCTTATACTAGGATTGACTGTCAAGTGTGATTGGCCGGTACGTCAAATTGACGTCAACACTGCATTCTTACAAGGTCACCTAAAAGAAGAATTGTTTATGTCTCAGCTGCAAGGAATCCAAGATCCGAGTAACCCTACGCATGTCTGTTGCCTTCGGAAAGCAATCTATGGCTTGAAACAAGCTCCTAAATCTTGGTACTCTGAGATCAAAACGTATCTTCTCACCATTGGCTTCCGGAACTCTATTTCTGACACGCCTTTATTCATCCTCAAGCACAATGGAACATATGTTTTATCTTTTGGTTTATGTTGACGATATCCTTGTCACAGGAAGCTCTCCGATACTGGTTCAACGAATCATCTATATTGACCAGAAATTCTCCATCAAAGACATGGGAGCACTCGGTTACTTTATTGGCATTGAAGCTATACGATCACCAAAAGGGTTGCATTTGATGCAGAGAAAATATATTACTGATCTACTCACCAAAGTCAACATGCTACATGCCAAGCCGGTTGGTATGCCACTGCCTTCCTCACCAAAGTTGGCACTCAAATCTGGCACACCTCTTCCTGACCCGCATGAATACAAAAAAAAATTGTGGGGAATCTCCAGTATCTGAGTCTTACACGTCCAGACATCTCTTATGCAGTCAATAAGCTCTCTCAGTACATGCATCATCCTAGAACTGATCATTGGCAAGCAGCTAAGCGTGTTCTACGCTACCTTTCTGGCACTCTCACTCATGGCTAGGAGTGTCAAAATGGGTAAACCAACTCAAACAAAACCATATCCAAATGATTTTAAGCTTATATGAATTATGGATTAACCCAATGGATTGTGTTAACCCATAACTCATTTAAGTTAGTGAGTTAATGTTTTTAATGGTTTACCCATAAGTAATAATACCATTGATTTTAGAAGTTTTCAAGGCTCCTAAGACAAATGTTGTAGTATATGAGATTGTCGAACCAATTCTAAAAGATTTCTAAAGCATTGAGAATGCAAGTACTCACTTAATCTAAGTGCAATCGAAATAATAACGGTTTTAAAATATAACTAAGAAATAAGAAAAGTGATAACTAAATAACTTCCTTGATTATGATAATGGAGAACCCATGGGAGTAGGAATTAAACCTTGGGTGATCAAGTTTCAAACTAAGGATGGCAAATGATCAATCAAACTATCGACCTTAAGCCTAGACACAATTCTGAACAAGCTCTATGTCTAGATGAATGCTCATTTGCTAACATTTCTCAAACACCAAATGTCTTTGGTTGAATAATATGAAAGCAATCATTACTAACAAGTCTATTAGCTATCTTAGCACCTTTAACAAAAAATGTCTTTGGCAAAGTATACTAAAAGCCTAGGAGAGTTGTCTCAGGCATTTCATCAAACAACTTTTGGGTGGGAAATGCCTGTTGATTAACTTTTGAGTGGCCAACTCAGAAGATGCATTATGAATACTCTACTAGCAAAAAACAAGAATGATCTACACTAAAACAACCTAGAACTAACCTAATCATCCTTAATCTCCCTAACCCATGAATTCAAAAGGTGATTACTCACTAATCTCCATGATTCCTCTTAAACCCATATTGGATTTCAGATTAATCATGTAGAGATATAGATAAGAAATCAACAAGAACACAAGATGAAAGCAATGAAATCTGAATCGAAAGAAGTTTTACTAGTTCTTCTTTAAAAAAGAGATAATCTGCCTCCCCTGGCTTACAACGTACTTCAAATTAGGTTTCTGAAACTAAAAAAAAATAAAAACAGAAATTGTAAAAAAGGTCCTCGAAAGTAAACTTTGCGTCCAATCATAGACGCGCAGCGGAGTCACAAACGGTGTTTCCTTCACTTTCTTCCTGTAAAGCCGAGCGGCCTTGGCACCTCCGCTCCACAGGTCCGCTCTACAGGTCCGCTCTAGACCGCGCCGACACCTCGACTCCGCTGCACAACCCCGCTCCACGGGTCCGCTCGAGGATGCTCGAACATGGTGGATATGCCTCTAGTAAATTGGTCATAACTCCTTCATTACATCTTCAAATGACTTGAAACCACTTCCATTAGAAAGCTAACTCAATTTTCTGTGTCTCCACAAAATCTTAGCAATAGAAGATTTCTTTAAAGGCTCCATCCATGCTCATATTTCACCCTCTTTTGGATCACAATAATCCCAAACATCTCAAATCACTCCATGGCACTCTCCAACGTCTGATAAAGACTCATGTATGCAAATTGCAACCTAAAAATGACTAAATTCTAGTCTATATGATCAAAATGCACATGGATGAATGGGTGAAACAATGAAAATATGCAAGACATCAACCATGCATTAAATGATTATTAACTAAAAGCATTATTTTAGACTATAAAAATATTGCTTAGACTTTGGAAATATGTGGTTTATGGTACAAATGAAAAATACAGTTTTTCTGATTGATGGAAAACTCGATTTTACAATTTTGACGGGAAAACATAGTTTAACGTTTTGACTGGGATATTTGATTTTGCGTTTTTGGAGAAGACATGATTTTACCGTTATGGTGGGAAAATTCAGTTTTATGGTTTGGCAGGAAAACTCAATTTTACGGTTTTGATGGGGAAACTCGATTTTACTGTTTTGGCGGGAAATTTTGATTTAAGGAAAACATGCTTTTGCGGGAAACCATGATTTTACGGTTGTGGCAAGAAAACATGATTTTTCGGTTTTGGTAAAAAAATTTAATTTTGTGATTTTCACAGGAAAACATGATTTTTCGGTTTTGGCGGAAAACATGATTTTTGTTTTGGCGAAAAAATTGATTTTGTGGTTTTGGTGGGAAAACATGATTTGACGGTATTTGTTAAAAAAATCGATTTTATGGTTTTTGTGGGAAAACTTGATTTTGCGGGTTTTGGCAGGAAAACATGATTTTGCGGTTTTGGACGGGAAAACATGATTTTACGTTTTTGGCATGAAAATATGATTTTATGGGTTTTGCGGGAAAACTCAATTTTACTGTTTTGGCAGAAAAACTCGGTTTTTGGCAGAAAAAATTGATTTTGTTTTTTTGCGATTTTGGCGAGAAAATCGATTTTGCGGTTTTAATGAGAAAAAAAATAAATTTTGCGGTTTGACGGAAAAACATGATTTTGCTTTTTTTCTGGAAAACATGATTTTATGATTTTGACAGGAAAATTAGTTTTTGAGATTTTGGTGGAAAAACTTGATTTTGTAATTTTGACAGAAAAATTCAATTTTATAATTTTGATGAGAAAAATTGATTTATGATTTTTGCTAAAATATGATTAAATTTCAATTAAAAACAACATCTAATATTTAGAGCATCATTAGCGTATAGTCTCTCTATTTGAGTCTCTATTAATTATTATATTGATATTAGTATGAAGTTATTTGTGTGTAACTAAAACTAAATGATAAAGAAAAATTTAACGAACCAGAGATTGTCAAATGGTAAAGACGTCTCTCTCGTTTGCACAAACATTTCTCTGCAAGGGGACGATTTTGATTTTTTCTACATTCTCTTTCATCTTTTTTTACTTTTTAAATATTAAGGGAGAATTTCAATTATACCACTTTGGTGGTACCACTTTTCATGTTTACCATCAACAAAGGAACATTTTCAAAAATACACATTTTATTAAAGGAAAAAACTCTTATATCTTTATTCTTTATATATATACATAAAATAAATATTAAATAAAATATTAACCCTAAATCCTAAAACATCAATTCTAAACTCTAGACCCTAAAAAGTAAACCCTTAACCCTAAAAATCAACCCTAAACCCTAAAATATCAATTCTAAACCTTAAACCTTAAACTCTAAACCCTAAAAAGTAAACCCTAAACCCTAAAAATCAACACTAAAACCTAAACTATCAATCCTAAACCCAAAACCCTAAACCCTAAATTCTAATAGTATTTTGAGTATTAAAATTTTAATGGTAAAGTTGGTTAGTGTAAAGTTGAAAAGTGGTATCTTGAAAGTGCTATTTCTGGCAATTTCCCAAATATTAATTATGTTGAGGTACTTTCATCTTTTGTTACCACTGGGCATGTTCTTATAGGGGCAAATCTCTCAAATAGACATTTTTAAGTTTTTGTCACCAAATAGATTTTAAAAACTAAAAAGAAAAAATAGCACTTTTTTTATTTGGAAAGTTTTAAGTTTTTCTATTTTTAAAAATTTGAAATTCTACCCCCATACCCCACTTCTCAACTCTAAACAAAAAAAAAAATAGGATTAGTAAACGCAAAGGCTATAAGTATATGTTTACTTATTTTTGTTAAAAGATTTAAATCTATTTAAATCATTTTTATTTTTAAGGTATATATTTATGATAAAAACTTCTTAGGGAATTTCTCAATTTATATATTTAAGAAATTGCATGTTCACAAAAAATGAGGAAATAATATAGTTTAGTAAAATTAGTTAAAATTTTTATTTTGGTTTAATTTTTTATTTATATATTTTATTAAGTTTATGTTGGTTATAATTTTTTGTTGGTGATATCACTCAAATGTTTAACCCTAAGGAGTGATTTACTCTCTCAAATAAGAGGTTCAGTCGTAGTACTTAGGGATCGAATCCACAAGGAACTAGAGTCAT
>CAKOAT010496265.1:89651-101059 GCA_932364175.1 Eruca vesicaria subsp. sativa
TTAAGCTAGGTTGAAAAGGTTTAAAACAATAAATAAAAGTTGGTAGCAATGGTAAGTTGCTAAGGAAAATAGGTTTTGGGTTTAAAAACAATGAAAGAAAGTAGTTAGATTCAAGGTTACTATTCAGAAAATCAGGATTATAAATCTATGGATGTCTTAACGAATTGCTTGCAAATATATGAGAACTTCAATCCTTAGATAAATCTATAGCTGTCGCTATTAGACTCGTCCATTGATCTGATTGCCGACAGTATCGATCGATGTTGCTATCGCAGTGTCGATCGATATATGTTGCCGTCGATCGATGACTCTATAGGAGTATCGATCGATATAGCATCAAATCGAATTGAAACTGTGTTCACCCGAGAATTTCTATTAGACCGGCTATCGCTCGTGCCTAATAGAGTCTGGGCTTAGCCAAATGATTTCAGGAAAAATGACTATTAGATTAGTCACTCCATAATAATAACTCTAGGTAGCAAATCTAGAGTAAGCATTAGGGTTCATTTGGATAATGAATACTCAACAATTCATAGTTGGGGATAATCCCTCATAACTATTTGAACCCCAAATCTAACAAATGAATCTACTCAGACATAGCAAGAGATTCATAGCAAAAGAATAAGATGAAAAGAAAATACTTTATTGCTAAGTATAAAATAGAATACAAATTTTTTATAAAAACTCAATACTTTCTTATTTTATCTTCTCCTTCTCCTCTCTAGGGCTCATAGGCATAACTATAAATATGAGTACAATTAGGTTAAAAACTCGTCAGGGGCAATCTTGTAATTTGGTGAGAACTTGGGCTTCAAGTCGGCCAAGTAAATCTTGCTCATCACGCTCTGTATCGATCGATGGTACATGGTGTACATCGATCGATGGAGTATCTTGACTTCAACTTCTACGGAATCGTCATCGATCGATTACACAAGGTGTGTATCGATCGATATGTGTCTCTTAATGTGGGATCTTCATAGTCATCTTGTAAAACTCTCCTTTAAGCTCCATAAGGCACCTAAGTCGTCACTTTACTACAAAATGATCCTGAACCTGAAAACATACCTAATAGACTCTAAAACATAGATAATTATTATAAAAACATATCAATACCATGACAAAAAACGGGTCAAAATCATGGTATATCAACTCCCCCAAACTTAACCTTTTGCTTGTCCTCAAGCAAACCTTAAGTTAGTCTTTGAAAGAAGTTTAAAAACAGCAGAGACTCAATCAAAGTCTCAACTTTAAAATCATCACCTCTTACTTTGTTGCAAACCACATCTCATATCTATCAACTACAAAAGTATATTAGACCATATCCTAGCTTAGCAACCAAATACTTCTAGCCAATCAACTTAAACATTCCTCGTCTGTCTATCCCCTCTTCTGATTTCATTTATGCATAAAAATAAAGGTGTAGGCTTTACCTTGGGAGTATCGATAAAGGAACACATGGATTCAACTCAAACAAGTTTCAGGCATTCTCATCCTGGTTCCCTTTCTTTCTTTATCCCCCGTCTCTGAATCCCAACTCTTTCTTTCTCTTTTTCTTTTTTTTTTATATCAATCCCAATGAACAATTAATGTTCATCTTATTGATCTTTCTTGACAAAGTGTAAGCGAATAGTGGGGTCATAGGTAATGTACCTCTCCCTCGCTTTGATCATTCCTTTGATTTAGAATAGTGGGGTCATAGCTAATGTGCCTCTCCCTCTGCCTCTCAGGAAATCATATCAGTCTTTTATTCTTTGGGGATGCCGAAGGAAGGGAAGAAGGAAACCAAAGTTTTTGAGACTTTTACATTCCAGACTTGCAGGAGGATTCTGATCCCTTAACCAAGCCCCAAGACAAGCAGTAGATGTCAGGTAAGGTTGGAAATCAGCTTTGGTTCTTCCAGACAATCATGAAATTGTTGACATAGGTGATCGGTGATTCACTTTAGCATCTATAGTACTTTCTGCAATCAACAAATCTAAGAATGGTGCTAAAGAGTGGTAAGATAAAAAGTAAGACTTTGAAATTTTTTCCCTTTCTTGACTCAATAAAACCAATTTTTGAAAATTATTATAAATAAGATAAAAAAGGTAAAGTAGCATCAGTAATCATCTCCCCCCAGACTTAAATCATACACTGTCCTCAGTGTATAATCAGTCAGAGTAAGAGCATAAGAAAAATTAAATCTGTAACTGATATCTAAGTGGTGAACGATATACCTGACCGATATGGATATCGATTGATGGTGAGTCGCCATCGTCGATCGATGCGTGTAGGTCTGTGTCGGGCGATATCGACTAGTTCGTATCGGTCGATAGGTATTGATCGTGCGTCTATCTTCCTAAAAAGACAAATAAAAACGAAACTAATATGTAAAAAGAAAATAAAATAAATAAGTAAAATACTTAACAGTGGGTTGCCTCCCACTCAGCGCTTGGTTAAAGTCAGTTAGCTTGACTATGGAATTATGGTGGCTAGTGAGGTGGGTTGCAGGTACTTGTTGGGAAAAAAATGTCCTCCTTGTCTTGTGTTTCTTCAAACCATGAGGTTAGAAAGCTTCTTGTGGCGTTCTCACTTCTGGTCATACTAGTCTTCAAACCATAAACTTCAGTTTAGATCCTTCCCAACCATTCCTCTAAGCTGGCAAGGGTGTACTGATGGTTTCCAAGCATGCTGTAGATGTGTTCGGTAGTCCGCTGCATGGTATCGTGGTGTGTTGGATCGTCAGTCGATTCTAGAGGTTGCATATCGGTCGATGTGTTGTTTGCTTCATCGATCGATGGGGATGGGTCAGGTTGGCTGGCGAGCTGTCTTTGAATGTCTTCGACCTCCTTCTGAATATCCCCATTGTGCACTGTAATCCTTTGACGTCACTGTGTAGTGGAAACCAATATCTGTCCAGTAATCTGTAATCTTCGTCTCCACAAAACTCAATAGATTTGTAGATATCTCTTGTGGCTGCTTCTAGTTCTTCTCTGGTACAGAATTCTTGAGTACGGGTATCGATCGATGGACTGGGTTTGTCATCGATCGATAGCTTCTGGAATTGGTGCTCGATCGGGTTATGGACGGTTGTTTCGATCGACGCAGGGGCTTCTGTATCGGTCGATGCTTGTGTCTGAGATCGTAGTTGTGCGCGCAAGGTGTTGACTTCTTCTTGTAGGGCTTCTCTTTCATATCAGACTAAGTCATTGCTGGTGGTATTCCAGAGTAGTTCACCTCGAAGTCTTGATAGGTCTTTCTCATGTTCATGTTGCATGGCTGCTATCTCCCAGTTGTGATCTCCGGTTCTTCCATCTAGCATGTAGGTGACTTCTGCCTGTGTGTAAAGCTTTCCATCTGGAACTCCTTTAACATATTGATCAGCATATCCTGGTAGACAGAAACAAGAGCGTCCAAATAATGAGGCTCTCTTCAGCAAGTTTCCCATGTCTTCTTTGGTAACAGGGATGATGTCTCCGTTTACTGCTCTTGCATGGCCAGATTCATCTCTGTAGACTCCATATTCATCCTTGTTTTCCCAAAAGAAACGACGAACTCCGTTGTTGAAGGCTCTCTTCCCATATTCTCTGTGCGTATCGATCGATGCGAGTCGCCATGCGTCGGTCGATGGCTGTTTTCGTTGGTGCGGATCGTTTTCGATGATAGGTCCATTGGCCATCTGAAGGATGTCTGCAACATCTTCTGTGGAGATTGGAATGATTCTCCCATCTATAGCGCGTGCATGACCATCTGAATCCCTGAAAATACCAAACTCATCCGGTATTAGTGAATTTAAATCAAATTTAAGTGATTGTACCTCGGATGGTGTTGTGGCAGGATCGGTTGGTGGTTGGTGATTGATATCGATCAATGGTGAGTGCTCCGTATCGGTCGATTGTTTGTGGGACATGTCGGTCGACGGCTTGTGCTTCGTGTCGATCGATACGGGTGCTGCAGGTTGGATCGCGGGTGGTAGTGGTGCTGTATCTACTGCAAAATTTTCGTGATAAGTGCTGGCCCAGCTTCCAATCGAGTAATCTCCGTGGTGTGGCTCATGTGGGACATAGACTAGTTTTCAGTAAGGTTCATCGCTCGTTGATTCGAAACGTCGTTTGAGCGATCTGGGTGGAGGCATATCGGTCGATGGGGTAGGGTTTGCATCAGTCGATGGGCGGAAAAGGCAAGAGAAGAAGTCGCATCTGGCTTCGTTCAGGAAAATAGATCTATACTTGGCGGCTCGTTCCTCTGCATTATCGGTGTCATACTCATCATCGGTATCAAAATCGCTGCCTGGAAACTCGTCAATGGTCTTTGGAAATAGCAGATCGATTAGTGACACTGAGTAGACAGTGGGCGATTCGGGTTGAGGCATATCGATCGATGGACAGGGTTCCGTATCGGTCAATGCCCGTCGGAGGAAGGTCGGGTTAGGAGGGTGTTCTGCATCTTCTCGAAGAAATCGGTACTCTATGGCTCGTTCCTCCTCATAATCTTCATCATACTCCTCCTGAGTAGTGATACTAGCTAGCTCGGGCATGTAGTGATCGTTTTCCCACTCATCTGCGCTGAAATCGGCGTATGGGAACTCGTCTTCGATCTGTTGGAATACTCTATCGATCAATGACCAGGTAGTGCTGTCGGTCGATAGTTCTGCAACGGTATCGGTCGATGGAGAAGTGTTGTCATCGGTCGATACTATTTCTTCGGTTTCATACTCTTCCATAGAATCATACTCGTGGGCACAGAAACAGGTGGCTACGAGTGTTGAGCTTGTTGGCCTTGGAAACTTGATGACTGGAACAGGGTTGTAGTGGATGGAAGGGTTGATAAGGGTTAGGCAGAGCTTGTTGGTTTGTAGGTCACAAACAGCTCCAACTATGGCTAAGAAGGCTCTTCCAAGTAGTAGAGAAGTCTTGAAGTTGAGCTTGTTGGAGAGGACATGGAAGTCTGTAGGAATTAGGGTTTCTCCAATCTGTACCTCAAGGTTGCGAGCGATTCCTCCAGAGCTTTGCTGAGAACAATCCACAAAGATGAAAGTTTCCTCAGAAGGCTCTATCTTCAGACCTAGATGGTCTGCCATAAGCTTGGGTAAGATGCTTGATGTCCCTCAAATGTTTAACCCTAAGGAGTGATTTACTCTCTCAAATTAGAGGTTCAATCGTAGTACTTAGGGATCGAATCCACAAGGAACTATAGTCACAAAAGATATAATCCTAAGTGATTAAGCTAGGTTGAAAAATGTTTTAAAACAATAAATAAAAATAGGTAGAAATGCTAAGTTGCTAAGGAAAATAGGTTTTGGGTTTGAAAACAATGAAAGAAAGTAGTTAGATTCAAGGTTACTATTCAGAAAATCAGGATTATAAATCTATGGATGTCTTAACGAATTGCTTGCAAATATATGAGAACTTCAATCCTTAGACAAATCTATAGCTGTCGCTATTAGACTCGTCCATTGATCTGATTTCCGACAGNAAAACAATGAAAGAAAGTAGTTAGATTCAAGGTTACTATTCAGAAAATCAGGATTATAAATCTATGGATGTCTTAACGAATTGCTTGCAAATATATGAGAACTTCAATCCTTAGACAAATCTATAGCTGTCGCTATTAGACTCGTCCATTGATCTGATTTCCGACAGTATCGATCGATGTTGCTATCGCAGTGTCGATCAATATATGCTGCCGTCGGTCGATGACTCTAGAGGAGTATCGATCGATATAAAGTATCAGATCGGATTGAAACTGTGTTCACGCGAGAATTTCTATCAGACCGGCTGTTGCATTGAGCCTTAATAAAGTCTGGGTTTAGCCAAATGATTTCAAGAAAATGACTATTAGAGTAGTTGCTCCATAATCATAACTCTAGGTAGCAAATCTAGAGTACGCATTAGGGTTCATTTGGATAATGAATATAGCAACTCAACAATCCATAGTTGGGGCTAATCCCTCATAACTATTTGAACCCCAAATCTAACAAATGAATCTACTCTGACATAGCCAAGAGATTCATAGCAAAATAATAAGATGAAAAAAAATAATTTTATTGCATAGGTAAAAATAGAATACAAAACTTTCTTAATAGATCTAATGGTTTCTTTCTAGGGCTCATAGGCATAACTATAAATATGGAGTACAATTAGGTTAAAAACTCGTCAGGGGTAGTCTTGTAATTTGGTGAGAATTTGGGCTTCAAGTCGGCTAAGTAAATCTTGCCCATCACGCTCTGTATCGATCGATGGTACATTGCGTACATCGATCGATGGAGTATCTCGACTTCAACTTCTACGGAATCGTCATTGATCGACTACACAAGGTGTGTATCGATCGATATGTGTCTCTCAATGTCGGATCTTCATAGTCAACTTGTAAAACTCTCATTTAAGCTCCATAAGGCACCTAAATCATCACTTTACGACAAAATGCTCCTGAACCTGAAAACATACCTAATGGACTCCAAAACATAGATAATTATAATAAAAACATATAGAAATCATGACCAAAAACGGGTCAAAATCATGGTATATCAACTCCCCCAGACTTAATCTTTTGCTTGTCCTCAAGCAAACCTTAAGTTTGTCTTGGAAAGAAGTTTAAAAACAGCAGGGACTCAATCAAAATCTCAACTTAAAAATCATCACCTCTTACTTTGTTGCAAACCACATCTCATTTCTATCAACTACAGAAGTACATTATACCATATCCTAGCTTAGCAACCAAATACATCTAGCCAATCAACTTAGACATTCCTTGTCTGTCTATCCCGTCTACTGATTTCATTTATGCATAAAATAAAGGTGTAGGCTTTACCTTGGGAGTATCGATCAAGGAACACTTGGATTCAACTCAAACAAGTTTAAGGCATTCTCATCCTGGTCCCCTTTCTTTCTTTATCCCCCTTCTCTGAATCCCAACTCTTTCTTTCTCTCTCATTTTTTTATCTCAATCCCAATGAACAGTTAATGTACATCTTACTGATCTTTCTTGACAAAGTGTAAGCGAATAGTGGGGTCATAGGTAATGTACCTCTCCCTCGCTTTGATCATTCCTTTGATTTAGAATAGTGGGGTCATAGGTAATGTACCTCTCCCTCTGCCTCTCAGGAAATCACATCAGTCTTTTATTCTCTGGGGATGCTGAAGGAAGGAAACCAAAATTTTTGAGACTTTTACATTCCAGACTTGCAAGAGGATTCCGATCCCTTTTATACCAAGCCCCAAGACAAGCAATAGATGTCAGGTTAGGTTGGAAATCAGCTTTGGTTCTTCCAGACAATCATGAAAGTGTTGACATAGGTGATCGGTGATCCACTTTAGCATCTGATATCACTCAAATTACCCTAAGGAGTGAATTACTCTCATCAAAAGAGGTTCAATCGTAGTACTTAGGGATCGAATCCACAAGGAACTAGAGACACAAAAGATATAATCATGTGTGATTAAGCTAGGTTGAAAAAGGTTTAACACAGTAAATAAAATGGTAGCAATGGTAAGTTGCTAAAGAGAATGGGTTTTGGTTTTAAAAACAATAAAGAAAAATAGTTAGATTCAAGGTTACTATTCAGAAAATCAGGATTACAGATCTATGGATGTTTTAACGAATTGCTTGCAAATATATGAGAACTTCAATCCTTAGACAAATTTATAGCTGTCGCTAGTTAGACTCGTCCTTGATCTGATTGCCGACTATATCGATCGATGATGCTATCGCAGGTTCGATCGATATAAGCTGTCGTTGATCGATGTTGCTATCGCAGGTTCGAACGATATAAGCTGTCGTCGATCGATACCCTAGAAGAGTATCGATCGATATTAAGTATCATATCGGATCGAACTATTGTTCATCCGAGAATTTCTACAAGACCGGCTATCGTACGTGCCTTAATAGAGTCTGAGTTTAGCCAAATGATTTCAGGAAGATGACTATTAGATTAGTCACTCCAAAATCAATACTCTAGGTAGCAAGTCTAGAGTAAGCATTAGGGTTCATTTGGATAATGAATATAACAACTCAACAATCCATAGTTGGGGCTTATCCCTCATAACTATTTGAACCCTAAATCTAACATATGAATCTACTCAGACATAGCCAAGAGATTCATAGCAAAAGAATAAGAAAAGAAAGTACTTTTATTGCTAAATAGAATAGAATACAAAACTAGGTTCAAAAACCTCTTTTCAAACTTCGTTCTTAAAGCTCATAGGCATAGGTATAAATAGGGAGTACAATTAGGTTAAAAAACTCGTCAGAGGCAGTCTTGTAATTTGGTGAGAACTTGGGATTCAAGTTGGCCAAATACATCTTTCTCATCACGCTCTGTATCGATCGATGGTACATTGCGTACATCGATCGATGGAGGATATCGACTTCAACTTCTACGGAAGCGTCATCAATCGATTACACAGGGTGTGTATCGATCGATATGTGTCTCTTATATCAGATCTTCATAGTCATCTTGGAAAACTCTTCTTTAAGCACCAAAAGGCACCTAAATCATCACTTTACCACAAAATGCTTCTGAACCTGAAAACATACCTAATAGACTCCAAAACATAGATATTTATAATAAAAACATATAGAAAATGTGACCAAAAGCGGGTCAAAATCATGGTCTATCAGCATCTATTGTACTTTCTGCAATCAACAAATCTAAGAATGGTGCTAAAGAGTGGTAAGATAAAAAGTAAGACTTTGAAAATGTTTCCCTTTCTTGAATGAATAAAACCAATTTTTAAAAACTTTATAAATAAGATCAAAAAGAGGTAAAGTAGCATCAGTAATCAACTCCCCCCAGACTTAAATTATACACTGTCCTCAGTGTATAATCAGTCAGTGTAAGAGCATTGGAAAAATCAAATGTGTAAACTGATATCGAAATGGTGAAAAATATACTGGGTATCGATCGATGGTGAGTTACCATCGTCGATCGATGCGTGTTCGTCTGTGTCGAGCGATATCGAGTGGTCGTATCGGTCGATAGGTATGGATCGTGTGTATATCTTCCTAAAAACAAATAATAACGAAACTAATCAGTAAAAAGAAAAGAAAATAAAGAAATAAAATACCCAATAGTGGGTTATGTCCCACTCAGCGCTTGGTTAAAATCAGTAAGCTTGACTGTGGAATTATGGTGGCTAGTGAGGTGGGTTGCAGGTACTTGTTGAGAAACAAGTGTCCTCCTTTTCTTGTGTTTCTTCAAACCAAGAGGTTAGAAAGCTTCTTGTGGCCTTCTCACTTCTGGTCATACTAGTCTTCAAACCATAAATTTCACATTGGATCCTTCCCAACAATTCTTCTAATCTGGCAAGGCTGTACTGATGGTTTCCAAGCATGCTGTAGATGTGTTCCGTGGTGCGCTGCATGGTATCGTGGTGTGTTGGATTGTCGGTCGATTCTGGAGGTTGCATATCGGTCGATGCAATGTGTTCTTCATCGATTGATGGTGATGGGTTAGGTCGGCTGGAGAGTTGTCTTTGAATATCTGCTACCTCCTTCTGAATATCTTCAATTGTGCACTGCAATCCTTTAACGTCACTGTGGAGTGGAAACCAATATCTGTCCAATAGTCTATAATCTTCGTCTCCACAAAACTCAATAGATTTGTAGATTTGTGCTGTGGCTGCTTCTAGTTCTTCTCTGGTACAGAAATCTGGAGCACGGGTATCGATCGATGGACTGGGTTTGTAATCGATCAATAGCTTCTGGAAGTGGTGCTCGATCGGGTTATGGACGGGTGTATCGATCGACGTAGGGGTAGCTGTATCGGTCGATACCTGTGTCTGAGATTGTAGTTGTGCGCGCAAGGTGTTGACTTCTTCTTCTAAGGCTTCTCTTTCATATCGTACTAAGTCAGGGCTGGTGGTATTCCAGAGTAATTCACCTCGAAGTCTTGATAGTTCTTTCTCATGTTCATATTGCATGGCTTCTTTCTCCCAGATGTGATCGCCGGTTCTTGCATCAAGCATGTGCGTGACTTCTGCTTGTGTGAATAGCTTGCAATCAGGAACTCCTTTAGCATAAGCTTCAGAAAACTCTGGTAGACAGAAACAAGAGCGTCCAAATAATGAGGCTCTCTTCAGCAGGTTACTCATATCGTCTTTGATAACATGTATGATGTCTCCGTTTACTGCTCTTGCATGGCCAGATTCATCTCTGTAGACTCCATATTCGTCTTTCTTTTCCCAAAAGAAACGACGATATCTGTTGTTGAAGGCTCTCTTCCCAAACTCGTGTTGTATATCGATTGATGCTAGTCTCCATGTATCGGTCGATGCTCGTTGAAACTGGTGCGGATCATTTTCGATGATAGGTCCATTGGCCATCTGGAGTACGTCTGCAACATCTTCTGTGGAGATTGGAATGATTCTCCCATCTATAGCTCGTACATGACCATCTGAATCCCTGAAAATACCAAAATCATCCGGTATTAGTGAATTTAAATCAAATTGAAGTGTTTGTACCTCGGATGATGTTGTGGCAGGATCGGCTGGTGGTTGAAGATTGATATCGAGCGATGGAGAGTGCTCCGTATCGGTCGATGGTTTGTGGATCATGTCGGTCGACGGCTTGAACTCCATGTCGAGCGATACGGGATCTACAGGTATATCGCGGCTTGTAGAGGTGTTGTGTCTACTGCAAAACTTTTGTGATAACCGCTGGCCCAGCTTCCAATCGAGTAATCACTGTGGTGTGGCCCATGTGGGACGTAGATTGGTCGGCAGTAAGATTCATCGCTCGTTGATTCGAAACGTCGTGTGAGCGATCTGGGTGGAGGAATATCGATCGATGGAGTAGGAGCTACATCGGTCGATGGTGTAGGAGCTTCATCGGGTGATGGTGTAGGGTCTGCATCGGTCGATGGGCGGAAAAGGCAAGAGAAAAAGTCGCATCTGGCTTGGTTTAGGAGAAGAGATCTAGACTTGGCGGCTCGTTTCTCTGTATTGTTTGTGTCGTACTCATCATCAGTATCAAAATCGCTGCCTGGAATCTTGTCAAGTGTCTTTGGAAACAACAGATCGATTATTGACACGAAGTGGACAATGGGCGGTTCGGGTTGAGGCGTATCGATCGATGGACAGGGCGGCGTATCGATCGATGGGCGTCGGAGGAAGGTTGGGTAAGGAGGGTTTTCTGCATCTTCTCGAAGAAATCGGTACTCTGTGGCTCGTACCTCCTCATAATCTTCATCATACTCCTCCTGAGTAGTGATACTAGCTAGTTGGGCAAGTAATGATCGTTTTCCCACTCATCTGCGCTGAAATCAGCGTCCGGGAACTCGTCTTCGATCCGTCGGAATACTCTATCGAGCGATGACCAGGTAGTGCTGTCGGTCGATGGTGCTTCTTCGGTATCGGGCGATGGAGAGGTGGTGTCATCGGTCGATACTGCTTCTTCGGTTTCATACTCTTCAATAGAATCATACTCGTGGG
>CAKOAT010496265.1:101224-124979 GCA_932364175.1 Eruca vesicaria subsp. sativa
TGTCTCCTTGGTTTCTCGAAAGAACATCCTCAATCTGTGTGAAAAATAGGTTTCTTCAAAAGGTTTCTCTTTAGGTATTTTGAGGACTCTTTTTCTGAAGCTTGACAACTCCTCATTAGCTTCTCTTTTATAGGGTTTAGGTATCTTCTCTTTCCTTTTTCTGAGAACTCTCCCCTGATTTTCCATTTTTATCTCCATGGACTCAAAAATATATGTGGGTCTCTCTTTTAGGGCTGCTGTAGGGTTTCTGGTGGTGTAATATCTCTCCCGGAAAGCGTCAAGACCTGCATTGTCGATCTTAGGAAGCTGCACTTGGCGTTAGGGTACTGTGTATTGATCGACACTGGCTGGAGTGTGTTGATCGATGCCAGGGTCTCGGTGTCGGTCGATGACGGGCTCATTATGTCGATCGATGACAGGTGTAGGCGGATGTGGGTGAAGTGCGGCGAATTCGGCGTGAGACATAATCCTGACTGAATGGAACTCACGAGGGTTTTCGTCTGAGTCCATCGATCGACACTCGTCAAAGTCGAGCGATCGACGAACTAAAGGCTATATCGATCGATGTTGGGCTGGCGATATCGATCGATAGTAGTCGTAGGTGAACTCTCTTTCACTCTCATCATCAGATCTCTGAATTTCTGCTACTACCTCTTGCCAAAAGTCATCATCTAGGAGGGCATTGATGTTCTGGGTGTGGGCAAACTCGTGCTTCTTAACTGCTTCTCCTGTTTGAAACACTTGGGTCTCTAGCTTCTTCACATGGGTGCTGAGGGCATCTATCTTCGTGATGAAGGTGGTGTAGACAGAATCGATCTTTCCATTGAAGTTTACCTCGAGTTTCTGCTGACTCTCAAGTATCTTGTCTATCAACTCCTCCAGTTTAGTATCTTGGGTGGGTGGGTGGGTGTGGATTTGAGTAGAAGGCACTTCCATAGCTTCTGTTGTTGTTAGGGTTGCTGCTGTTGAAGGTGTTGGGCTTTTGGGAACTCTGGTTAAAGTTGCTTCCCTGGCCTGTAAAGTTTCTGTATCCTCCTTGGTTACCAGATCTCTGAAAACCAGCTCCACTAATCCATTTGACATCTTCTTCAACAATTTCTGAATCTTCCACTGAACAGATCTGCTTGTTTAGGAGCTTCTGAATGTTGTCTAGCTGTGCTTGAACTTCATTGACGTACTCCTTCCAAAGGGATGATGTAGTCTGCGGCATAGAGTTTCTTGTGCTGTTGCTGGAAGCTAAGTTATCAATTAGCTTGATAGTATTCTGAGGATTCCTGGTGGTGAAGTTGCCATCACTAGCTGTATCAAGGGCTCTCTTGAAATCGGGGCTGATGCCTCTGTAGAAAGTGCAGAGCAGTTGTACTTTTTTGAATCCGTGGTGTGGGCAGTCTCGCTGGTAGGACTTGAATATGTTCCAAGTATCCTTGAATGACTCTTCAGGGGCTTGGGTGAATGTAAAAATTTTCTTTCTCTAGTCTTCAGCGCGTGAATCATCAAAGAAATTACGCAGGAAGACGTGCTTGATATCCCTCCAGGTGGTAAGGGAACCTGGTGGTAGTTGTCTCAGCCACTGCAAAGCTTCTCCAGATGGAGAGTACTTGAAGAGCTTGCAGAAAAGATAGTCGTGAGGGACTCCTTTTGCTTTGACTAGGGTGACAAGATCCTCAAACCTCTTCAGATGGTCCATAGGATGCTCATGAGGCAAACCACAAAAAGGGATTTGTCCTACAAGTGTGTAGTACTGCGGCTTGAGCTAAAAATCTCCTCTCTGAATAGCAGGAGGGAGGATGGCTGATCGGTTTGAATAGAACTGATCCGGACGGTTGTAATCAGCCAAAGTTCTGGTCTCTTCTACAAGTTGAATGATCCATGTGGGTGCAGTCTCTTCTTCAGTAATGATCTCCTTCTGATCATTCAGCTTCTGACCTGCTGCATTTCGCAGGTGACCATCTCGATCACGCAGGTCTCCATTCTCATCGGGTATGAGAATCATAGGCGCTACCATGTCTCGCCGGTTAGTATCGATCGATGTAAGGTGAGGTGTATTGATCGATGTCAAGTGAAGGGTATCGGTCGACGAACGGTTGTTGATGTCGATCGATGAGGTGGTGTTGGTGGCGGTCAACGAACGGTTGTTGATGTCGATCGATGGGATGGTGAAGGAATCGGTCAACGAACGGTTGTTGATCGTCGGTGGAAAGTGCGTATCGGTCGATATAGAGGTGTTGGTATCGATCGATGAGGAGAGTATGTCTTTGCGGATGCTATGCTCCAGATTGTTGGGATCTTCTGAGTACAAAAGTTGTTTGTCCTTGTTGCTTCTATACTACTGGGCATGTACCTGAAAAAGACAAAAAGAAAAAGAAAAAATTTTGTGTCAAAAGAAGGAAAAATAAAAAGAAACAAATAACCTAGACTGAATCAAATTAAATCTAATAGTGATCTTAGTTCCCCGGCAACGGCGCCTAATTTGATGTCACTCAAATGTTTAACCCTAAGGAGTGATTTACTCTCTCAAATAAGAGGCTCAATCGTAGTACTTAGGGATCGAATCCACAAGAAACTAGAGTCACAAAAGATATAATCCTAAGTGATTAAGTTAGGTTGAAAAAGGTTTTAAAACAATAAATAAAAATAGGTAGCAATGGTAAGTTTCTAAGGAAAAGAGGTTTTGGGTTTGAAAACAATGAAAGAAAGTAGTTAGATTCAAGGTTACTATTCAGAAAATCAGGATTATAAATCTATGGATGTCTTAACGAATTGCTTGCAAATATATGAGAACTTCAATCCTTAGAAAAATCTATAGCTGTCGCTATTAGACTCGTCCATTGATCTGATTTCTGACAGTATCGATCGATGTTGCTTTCGCAGTGTCGATCGATATATGCTGCCGTCGATCGATGACTCTAGAGGAGTATCGATCAATATTAAGTATCAGATCGGATTGAAACTGTGTTCACCCGAGAATTTCTATCAGACCGGCAGTCGCATCGAGCCTTAATAGAGTCTGGGTTTAGCCAAATGATTTCAGGAAAATGACTATTAGATTAGTCACTCCATAATCATAACTCTAGGTAGCAAATCTAGAGTAAGCGTTAGGGTTCATTTGGATAATGAATATAACAACTCAACAATCCATAGTTGGGGCTAATCCCTCATAACTATTTGAACCCCAAATCTAACAGATGAATCTACTCTGACATAGCCAAAAGATTCATAGCAAAAAAATAAGATGAAAAGAAAATACTTTTATTGCTTAGGTAAAAATAGAATACAAAAATTTCTTAATAGATCTAATGGTTTCTTTATAGGGCTCATAGGCATAACTATAAATATGGAGTACAATTAGGTTAAAAACTCGTCAGGAGCAGTCTTGTAATTTGGTGAGAACTTGGGCTTCAAGTCGGCCAAGTAAATCTTTCCCATCACGCTCTGTATCGATCGATGGTACATTGCGTACATCGATCGATGGAGTATCTCGACTTCAACTTCTACGGAATCGTCATCGATCGACTACACAAGGTGTGTATCGTTCGATATGTGTCTCTCAATGTCGGATCTTCATAGTCAACTTGTAAAAGTCTCATTTAAGCTCCATAAGGCACCTAAATCATCACTTTACGATAAAATGCTCCTGAACCTGAAAACATACCTAATAGACTCCAAAACATAGATAATTATAATAAAAACATATAGAAATCATGACCAAAAACGGGTCAAAATCATGGTATATCAACTCCCCCAGACTTAAACTTTTGCCTATCCTCAAGCAAACCTTAAGTTAGTCTTGGAAAGAAGTTTAAAAACAGCAGGGACTCAATCAAAATATCAACTTAAAAATCATCACCTCTTACTTTGTTGCAAACCACATCTCATTTCTATCAACTACAGAAGTACATTATACCATATCCTAGCTTAGCAACCAAATACATCTAGCCAATCAACTTAGACATTCCTTGTCTGTCTATCCCGTCTACTGATTTCATTTATGCATAAAAATAAAGGTGTAGGCTTTACCTTGGGAGTATTGATCAAGGAACACTTGGATTCAACTCAAACAAGTTTCAGGCATTTTCATCCTGGTTCCCTTTCTTTCTTTATCCCCCTTCTCTGAATCCCAACTCTTTCTTTCTCTCTCTTTTTTTTATATCAATCCCAATGAACAGTTAATGTTCATCTTATTGATCTTTCTTGACAAAATGTAAGCGAATAGTGGGGTCATAGGTAATGTACCTCTCCCTCTGCCTCTCAGGAAATCACATCAGTCTTTTATTCTCTGGAGATGCCGAAGGAAGGAAAGAAGGAAACCAAAAATTTTGAGACTTTTACCTTCCAGACTTGCAAGAGGACTTTGATCCCTTGTATACCAAGCCCCAAGACAAGCAATAGATGTCAGGTTAGGTTGGAAATCAGCTTTGGTTCTTCCAGACAATCATGAAAGTGTTGACATTGGTGATCGGTGATCCACTTTAGCATCTATAGTACTTTCTGCAATCAACAAATCCAAGAATGGTGCTAAAGAGTGGTAAGATAAGAAGTAAGACTTTGAAAATGTTTTCCTTTCCTGACTCAATAAATCCAATTTTTGAAAACTTTATAAATAAGATCAACAAGAGGTAAAGTAGCATCAGTAATCAACTCCACCCAGACTTAAATCATACACTGTCCTCAGTGTATAATCATTCAGTGTAAGAGCATTGGAAAAATCAAATGTGTAAACTGATATCAAAATGGAGAATGATATACCTGACCGATATGGGTATCGATCAATGGTGAGTCGCCATCGTCGACCGATGCGTGTTCATCTGTGTCGAGCGATATCGACTGGTCGTATCGGTCGTTAGGTACGGATCGTGTGTATATCTTCCTAAAAACAAATAAAAACGAAACTAATCAGTAAAAAGAAAATAAAATAAAGAAACAAAATACCTAATAGTGGGTTGCCTCCCACTCAGCGCTTGGTTAAAGTCAGTAAGCTTGACTATGGAATTATGGAGGCTAGTGAGGTGGGTTGCAGGTAATTGTTGGGAAACAAGTGTCCTCCTTTTCTTGTGTTTCTTCAAACAAAGAGGTTAGAAAGCTTCTTGTGGCCTTCTCACTTCTGGTCATACTAGTCTTCAAACCATAAATGTCACATTGGATCCTTGCCAACAATTCTTCTAAGTTGGCAAGGCTGTACTGATGGTTTCCAAGCATGTTGTAGATGTGTTCTGTGGTGCGCCGCATGGTATGGTGGTGTGTTGGATTGTCGGTCGATTCTGGAGGTTGCATATCGGTCGATGCAATGTGTTCTTCATCAATTGATGGTGATGGGTTAGGTCGGCTGGAGAGTTGTCTTTGAATATCTGCTACCTCCTTCTGAATATCTTCAATTGTGCACTGCAATCCTTTAACGTCACTGTGGAGTGGAAACCAATATCTGTCCAATAGTCTGTAATCTTCGTCTCCACAAAACTCAATAGATTTGTAGATTTGTGCTGTGGCTGCTTCTAGTTCTTCTCTGGTACAGAAATCTGGAGCACGGGTATCGATCGATGGACTGGGTTTGTCATCGATCAATAGCTTCTGGAAGTGGTGCTCGATCGGGTTATGGACGGGTGTATCGATCGACGTAGGGGTAGCTGTATCGGTCGATACCTGTGTCTGAGATTGTAGTTGTGCGCGCAAGGTGTTGACTTCTTCTTCTAAGGCTTCTATTTCATATCGTACTAAGTCAGGGCTGGTGGTATTCCAGAGTAATTCACCTCGAAGTCTTGATAGTTCTTTCTCATGTTCATATTGCATGGCTGCTTTCTCCCAGATGTGATCGCCGGTTCTTGCATCAAGCATGTGCGTGACTTCTGCTTGTGTGAATAGCTTGCAATCAGGAACTCCTTTAGCATAGGCTTCAGCAAACTCTGGTAGACAGAAACAAGAGCGTCCAAATAATGAGGCTCTCTTCAGCAGGTTACTCATATCGTCTTTGATAACATGTATGATGTCTCCGTTTACTGCTCTTGCATGGCCAGATTCATCTCTGTAGACTCCATATTCGTCTTTCTTTTCCCAAAAGAAACGACGATATCCGTTGTTGAAGGCTCTCTTCCCAAACTCGTGTTGTATATCGATTGATGCTAGTCTCCATGTATCGGTCGATGCTCGTTGAAACTGGTGCGGATCATTTTCGATGATAGGTCCATTGGCCATCTGGAGTACGTCTGCAACATCTTCTGTGGAGATTGGAATGATTCTCCCATCTATAGCTCGTACATGACCATCTGAATCCCTGAAAATACCAAACTCATCCGGTATTAGTGAATTTAAATCAAATTGAAGTGTTTGTACCTCGGATGATCTTGTGGCAGGATCGGCTGGTGGTTGAAGATTGATATCGAGCGATGGAGAGTGCTCCGTCTCGATCGATGGTTTGTGGATCATGTCGGTCGACGGCTTGAACTCCATGTCGAGCGATACGGGCTCTACAGGTATATCGCGGCTTGTAGAGGTGTTGTGTCTACTGCAAAACTTTTGTGATAACCGCTGGCCCAGCTTCCAATCGAGTAATCACTGTGGTGTGGCCCATGTGGGACGTAGATTGGTCGGCAGTAAGGTTCATCGCTCGTTGATTCGAAACGTCGTGTGAGCGATCTGGGTGGAGGAATATCGATCGATGGAGTAGGAGCTACATCGGTCGATGGTGTAGGAGCTTCATCGGGTGATGGTGTAGGGTCTGCATCGGTCGATGGGCGGAAAAGGCAAGAGAAAAAGTCGCATCTGGCTTGGTTTAGGAGAAGAGATCTAGACTTGGCGGCTCGTTTCTCTGTATTTTTTGTGTCGTACTCATCATCAGTATCAAAATCGCTGCCTGGAATCTTGTCAAGTGTCTTTGGAAACAACAGATCGATTATTGACACGAAGTGGACAATGGGCGGTTCGGGTTGACGCGTATCGATCGATGGACAGGGCGGCGTATCGATCGATGGGCGTCGGAGGAAGGTTGGGTAAGGAGGGTTTTCTGCATCTTCTCGAAGAAATCGGTACTCTGTGGCTCGTACCTCCTCATAATCTTCATCATACTCCTCCTGAGTAGTGATACTAGCTAGCTTGGGCAAGTAGTGATCGTTTTCCCACTCATCTGCGCTGAAATCAGCGTCCGGGAACTCGTCTTCGATCCGTCGGAATACTCTATCGAGCGATGACCAGGTAGTGCTGTCGGTCGATGGTGCTTCTTCGGTATCGGGCGATGGAGAGGTGGTGTCATCGGTCGATACTGCTTCTTCGGTTTCATACTCTTCAATAGAATCATACTCGTGGGNTGATCGTTTTCCCACTCATCTGCGCTGAAATCAGCGTCCGGGAACTCGTCTTCGATCCGTCGGAATACTCTATCGAGCGATGACCAGGTAGTGCTGTCGGTCGATGGTGCTTCTTCGGTATCGGGCGATGGAGAGGTGGTGTCATCGGTCGATACTGCTTCTTCGGTTTCATACTCTTCAATAGAATCATACTCGTGGGCACAGAAACAGGTGGCTACGAGTGTTGAGCTTGCTGGCCTTGGAAACTTGATGACTGGAACAGGGTTGTAGTGGATGGAAGGGTTGATAAGGGTTAGGCAGAGCTTGTTGGTTTGTAGGTCACAAACAGCTCCGACTGTGGCTAAAAAGGCTCTTCCAAGTAGTAGAGAAGTCTTGAAGTTGAGCTTGTTGGAGAGGACATGGAAGTCTGTAGGAATTAGGGTTTCTCCAATCTGTACCTCAAGGTTGCGAGCGATTCCTCCAGAGCTCTGTTGAGAACAATCCACAAAGATGAAAGTTTCTTCAGAAGACTCTATCTTCAGACCTAGATGATCTGCCATAAGCTTGGGTAAGATGCTAACTCCAGATCTTGTGTCACAGAGGGCACGTGGGAACTCAACACCTCTAATGGAGCAAGGTATTGTGAACTTCCCTGGATCACTCTTCTTCTTCAGTATTATCTTCTGCTTGAGGCTATCTCTGACTTGGTTAAACATCCTTCTGATGTCTTCTTCTGTCTCCTTGGTTTCTCGAAAGAACATCCTCAATCTGTGTGAAAAATAGGTTTCTTCAAAAGGTTTCTCTTTAGGTATTTTGAGGACTCTTTTTCTGAAGCTTGACAACTCCTCATTAGCTTCTCTTTTATAGGGTTTAGGTATCTTCTCTTTCCTTTTTCTGAGAACTCTCCCCTGATTTTCCATTTTTATCTCCATGNTGTCTCCTTGGTTTCTCGAAAGAACATCCTCAATCTGTGTGAAAAATAGGTTTCTTCAAAAGGTTTCTCTTTAGGTATTTTGAGGACTCTTTTTCTGAAGCTTGACAACTCCTCATTAGCTTCTCTTTTATAGGGTTTAGGTATCTTCTCTTTCCTTTTTCTGAGAACTCTCCCCTGATTTTCCATTTTTATCTCCATGAACTCAAAAATATATGTGGGTCTCTCTTTTAGGGCTGCTGTAGGGTTTCTGGTGGTGTAATATCTCTCCCGGAAAGCGTCAAGACCTGCATTGTCGATCTTAGGAAGCTGCACTTGGCGTTAGGGTACTGTGTATTGATCGACACTGGCTGGAGTGTGTTGATCGATGCCAGGGTCTCGGTGTCGGTCGATGACGGGCTCATTATGTCGATCGATGACAGGTGTAGGCGGATGTGGGTGAAGTGCGGCGAATTCGGCGTGAGACATAATCCTGACTGAATGGCACTCACGAGGGTTTTCGTCTGAGTCCATCGATCGACACTCGTCAAAGTCGAGCGATCGACGAAGTAAAGGCTATATCGATCGATGTTGGGCTGGCGATATCGATCGATAGTAGTCGTAGGTGAACTCTCTTTCACTCTCATCATCAGATCTCTGAATTTCTGCTACTACCTCTTGCCAAAAGTCATCATCTAGGAGGGCATTGATGTTCTGGGTGTGGGCAAACTCGTGCTTCTTAACTGCTTCTCCTGTTTGAAACACTTGGGTCTCTAGCTTCTTCACATGGGTGCTGAGGGCATCTATCTTCGTGATGAAGGTGGTGTAGACAGAATCGATCTTTCCATTGAAGTTTACCTCGAGTTTCTGCTGACTCTCAAGTATCTTGTCTATCAACTCCTCCAGTTTAGTATCTTGGGTGGGTGGGTGTGGATTTGAGTAGAAGGCACTTCCATAGCTTCTGTTGTTGTTAGGGTTGCTGCTGTTGAAGGTGTTGGGCTTCTGGGAACTCTGGTTAAAGTTGCTTCTCTGGCCTGTAAAGTTTCTGTATCCTCCTTGGTTACCAGATCTCTGAAAACCAGCTCCACTAATCCATTTGACATCTTCTTCAACAATTTCTGAATCTTCCACTGAACAGATCTGCTTGTTTAGGAGCTTCTGAATGTTGTCTAGCTGTGCTTGAACTTCATTGACGTACTCCTTCCAAAGGGATGATGTAGTCTGCGGCATAGAGTTTCTTGTGCTGTTGCTGCAAGCTAAGTTATCAATTAGCTTGATAGCATTCTGAGGATTCCTAGTGGTGAAGTTGCCATCACTAGCTGTATCAAGGGCTCTCTTGAAATCGGGGCTGGTGCCTCTGTAGAAAGTGCAGAGCAGTTGTACTTTTTTGAATCCGTGGTGTGGGCAGTCTCGTTGGTAGGACTTGAATATGTTCCAAGTATCCTTGAATGACTCTTCAGGGGCTTGGGTGAATGTAAAAAATTTTCTTTCTCTAGTCTTCAGCTCGTGAATCATCAAAGAAATTACGCAGGAAGACGTGCTTGATATCCCTCCAGGTGGTAAGGGAACCTGGTGGTAGTTGTCTCAGCCACTGCAAAGCTTCTCCAGATAGAGAGTACTTGAAGAGCTTGCAGAAAAGATAGTCTTGAGGGACTCCTTTTGCTTTGACTAGGGTGACAAGATCCTCAAACCTCTTCAGATGGTCCATAGGATGCTCATGGGGCAAACCACAAAAAGGGATTTGTCCTACAAGTGTGTAGTACTGCGGCTTGAGCTAAAAATCTCCTCTCTGAAGAGCAGGAGGGAGGATGGCTGATCGGTTTGAATAGAACTGAACCGGACGGTTGTAATCAGCCAAAAATCTTGTCTCTTCTACAAGTTGAATGATCCCTGTGGGTGCAGTCTCTTCTTCAGTAATGATCTCCTTCTGATCATTCAGCTTCTGACCTGCTGCATTTCGCAGGTGACCATCTCGATCACGCAGGTCTCCATTCTCATCGGGTATGAGAATCATAGGCGCTACCATGTCTCGCCGGTTAGTATCGATCGATGTAAGGTGAGGTGTATTGATCGATGTCAAGTGAAGGGTATCGGTCGACGAACGGTTGTTGATGTCGATCGATGAGGTGGTGTTGGTGGCGGTCAACGAACGGTTGTTGATGTCGATCGATGGGATGGTGAAGGAATCGGTCAACGAACGGTTGTTGATCGTCGGTGGAAAGTGCGTATCGGTCGATATAGAGGTGTTGGTATCGATCGATGAGGAGAGTATGTCTTTGCGGATGCTATGCTCCAGATTGTTGGGATCTTCTGAGTACAAAAGTTGTTTGTCCTTGTTGCTTCTATACTGCTGGGCATGTACCTGAAAAAGACAAAAAGAAAAAGAAAAAATTTTGTGTCAAAAGAAGGAAAAATAAAAAGAAACAAATAACCTAGACTGAATCAAATTAAATCTAATAGTGATCTTAGTTCCCCGGCAACGGCGCCTAATTTGATGTCACTCAAATGTTTAACCCTAAGGAGTGATTTACTCTCTCAAATAAGAGGCTCAATCGTAGTACTTAGGGATCGAATCCACAAGAAACTAGAGTCACAAAAGATATAATCCTAAGTGATTAAGTTAGGTTGAAAAAGGTTTTAAAACAATAAATAAAAATAGGTAGCAATGGTAAGTTTCTAAGGAAAAGAGGTTTTGGGTTTGAAAACAATGAAAGAAAGTAGTTAGATTCAAGGTTACTATTCAGAAAATCAGGATTATAAATCTATGGATGTCTTAACGAATTGCTTGCAAATATATGAGAACTTCAATCCTTAGAAAAATCTATAGCTGTCGCTATTAGACTCGTCCATTGATCTGATTTCTGACAGTATCGATCGATGTTGCTTTCGCAGTGTCGATCGATATATGCTGCCGTCGATCGATGACTCTAGAGGAGTATCGATCAATATTAAGTATCAGATCGGATTGAAACTGTGTTCACCCGAGAATTTCTATCAGACCGGCAGTCGCATCGAGCCTTAATAGAGTATGGGTTTAGCCAAATCATTTCAGGAAAATGACTATTAGATTAGTCACTCCATAATCATAACTCTAGGTAGCAAATCTAGAGTAAGCGTTAGGGTTCATTTGGATAATGAATATAACAACTCAACAATCCATAGTTGGGGCTAATCCCTCATAACTATTTGAACCCCAAATCTAACAGATGAATCTACTCTGACATAGCCAAAAGATTCATAGCAAAAAAATAAGATGAAAATAAAATACTTTTATTGCTTAGGTAAAAATAGAATACAAAAATTTCTTAATAGATCTAATGGTTTCTTTCTAGGGCTCATAGGCATAACTATAAATATGGAGTACAATTAGGTTAAAAACTCGTCAGGAGCAGTCTTGTAATTTGGTGAGAACTTGGGCTTCAAGTCGGCCAAGTAAATCTTTCCCATCACGCTCTGTATCGATCGATGGTACATTGCGTACATCGATCGATGGAGTATCTCGACTTCAACTTCTACGGAATCGTCATCGATCGACTACACAAGGTGTGTATCGATCGATATGTGTCTCTCAATGTCGGATCTTCATAGTCAACTTGTAAAAGTCTCACTTAAGCTCCATAAGGCACCTAAATCATCACTTTACGATAAAATGCTCCTGAACCTGAAAACATACCTAATAGACTCCAAAACATAGATAATTATAATAAAAACATATAGAAATCATGACCAAAAACGGGTCAAAATCATGGTATATCAACTCCCCCAGACTTAAACTTTTGCCTGTCCTCAAGCAAGCCTTAAGTTAGTCTTGGAAAGAAGTTTAAAAACAGCAGGGACTCAATCAAAATATCAACTTAAAAATCATCACCTCTTACTTTGTTGCAAACCACATCTCATTTCTATCAACTACAGAAGTACATTATACCATATCCTAGCTTAGCAACCAAATACATCTAGCCAATCAACTTAGACATTCCTTGTCTGTCTATCCCGTCTACTGATTTCATTTATGCATAAAAATAAAGGTGTAGGCTTTACCTTGGGAGTATTGATCAAGGAACACTTGGATTCAACTCAAACAAGTTTCAGGCATTCTCATCCTGGTTCCCTTTCTTTCTTTATCCCACTTCTCTGAATCCCAACTCTTTCTTTCTCTCTCTTTTTTTTATATCAATCCCAATGAACAGTTAATGTTCATCTTATTGATCTTTCTTGACAAAGTGTAAGCGAATAGTGGGGTCATAGGTAATGTACCTCTCCCTCTGCCTCTCAGGAAATCACATCAGTCTTTTATTCTCTGGAGATGCCGAAGGAAGGAAAGAAGGAAACGAAAAATTTTGAGACTTTTACCTTCCAAACTTGCAAGAGGACTCCGATCCCTTGTATACCAAGCCCCAAGACAAGCAATAGATGTCAGGTTAGGTTGGAAATCAGCTTTGGTTCTTCCAGACAATCATGAAAGTGTTGACATTGGTGATCGGTGATCCACTTTAGCATCTATAGTACTTTCTGCAATCAACAAATCCAAGAATGGTGCTAAAGAGTGGTAAGATAAAAAGTAAGACTTTGAAAATGTTTCCCTTTCTTGACTCAATAAATCCAATTTTTGAAAACTTTATAAATAAGATCAAAAAGAGGTAAAGTAGCATCAGTAATCAACTCCCCCCAGACTTAAATCATACACTGTCCTCAGTGTATAATCATTCAGTGTAAGAGCATTGGAAAAATCAAATGTGTAAACTGATATCAAAATGGAGAATGATATACCTGACCGATATGGGTATCGATCAATGGTGAGTCGCCATCGTCGACCGATGCGTGTTCGTCTGTGTCGAGCGATATCGACTGGTCGTATCGGTCGATAGGTACGGATCGTGTGTATATCTTCCTAAAAACAAATAAAAACGAAACTAATCAGTAAAAAGAAAATAAAATAAAGAAACAAAATACCTAATAGTGGGTTGCCTCCCACTCAGCGCTTGGTTAAAGTCAGTAAGCTTGACTATGGAATTATGGAGGCTAGTGAGGTGGGTTGCAGGTAATTGTTGGGAAACAAGTGTCCTCCTTTTCTTGTGTTTCTTCAAACAAAGAGGTTAGAAAGCTTCTTGTGGCCTTCTCACTTCTGGTCATACTAGTCTTCAAACCATAAATGTCACATTGGATCCTTCCCAACAATTCTTCTAAGTTGGCAAGGCTGTACTGATGGTTTCCGAGCATGTTGTAGATGTGTTCTGTGGTGCGCCGCATGGTATGGTGGTGTGTTGGATAGTCGGTCGATTCTGGAGGTTGCATATCGGTCGATGCAATGTGTTCTTCATCGATTGATGGTGATGGGTTAGGTCGGCTGGCGAGTTGTCTTTGAATATCTGCTACCTCCTTCTGAATATCTTCAATTGTGCACTGCAATCCTTTAACGTCACTGTGGAGTGGAAACCAATATCTGTCCAATAGTCTGTAATCTTCGTCTCCACAAAACTCAATAGATTTGTAGATTTGTGTTGTGGCTTCTTCTAGTTCTTCTCTGGTACAGAAATCTGGAGCACGGGTATCGATAGGTGGACTGGGTTTGTCATCGATCGATAGCTTCTGGAAGTGGTGCTCGATCGGGTTATGGACGGGTGTATCGATCGACGTAGGGGTAGCTGTATCGGTCGATACCTGTGTCTGAGATTGTAGTTGTGCGTGCAAGGTGTTGACTTCTTCTTCTAAGGCTTCTCTTTCATATCGTACTAAGTCAGGGCTGGTGGTATTCCAGATTAATTCACCTTGAAGTCTTGATAGTTCTTTCTCATGTTCATATTGCATGGCTGCTTTCTCCCAGTTGTGATCGCCGGTTCTTGCATCAAGCATGTGCGTGACTTCTGCTTGTGTGAATAGCTTGCAATCAGGAACTCCTTTAGCATAGGCTTCAGCAAACTCTGGTAAACAGAAACAAGAGCCTCCAAATAATGAGGCTCTCTTCAGTAGGTTTCTCATATCGTCTTTGGTAACATGTATGATGTCTCCGTTTACTGCTCTTGCATGGCAAGATTCATCTCTGTAGACTCCATATTCGTCTTTCTTTTCCCAAAAGAAACGACGAACTCCGTTGTTGAAGGCTCTCTTCCCAAACTCGCGTTGTATATCGATCGAAACTAGTCTCCATGTATCGGTCGATGCTCGTTGAAACTGGTGCGGATCGTTTTCGATGATAGGTCCATTGGCCATCTGGAGTACGTCTGCAACATCTTCTGTGGAGATTGGAATGATTCTCCCATCTATAGCTCGTGCATGACCATCTGAATCCCTGAAAATACCAAACTCATCCAGTATTAGTGAATTTAAATCAAATTGAAGTGTTTGTACCTCGGATGATGTTGTGGCAAGATCGGCTGGTGGTTGAAGATTGATATCGAGCGATGGAGAGTGCTCCGTATCGGTCGATGGTTTATGGATCATGTCGGTCGACGGCTTGAACTCCATGTCGAGCGATACGGGATCTACAGGTTGAATCGCGGCTTGTAGGGGTGCTGTGTCTACTGCAAAAATTTCGTGATAACCGCTGGCCCAGCTTCCAATCAAGTAATCACTGTGGTGTGGCCCATGTGGGACGTAGATTGGTCAGCAGTAAGGTTCATCGCTCGTTAATTCGAAACGTCGTTTGAGCGATCTAGGTGGAGGAATATCGATCGATGGAGTAGGAGCTACATCGGTCGATGGTGTAGGAGCTTCATCGGGTGATGGTGTAGGGTCTCCATCGGTCGATGGGCGGAAAAGGCAAGAGAAAAAGTCGCATCTGGCTTGGTTTAGGCGAAGAGATCTAGACTTGGCGGCTCGTTTCTCTGTATTGTTTGTCTCGTACTCATCATCAGTATCAAAATCGCTGCCTAGAATCTCGTCAAGTGTCTTTGGAAACATCAGATCGATTATTGACACTAAGTGGACAATGGGCGGTTCGGGTTGAGGCGTATCGATCGATGGACAGGGCGGCGTATCGATCGATGGGCGTCGGAGGAAGGTTGGGTAAGGAGGGTTTTCTGCATCTTCTCGAAGAAATCGGTACTCTGTGGCTCGTTCCTCCTCATAATCATTATCATACTCCTCCTGAGTAGTGATGCTAGCTAGCTCGGGCAAGTAGTGATCGTTTTCCCACTCATCTGCGCTGAAATCGGCGTCTGGGAACTCGTCTTCGATCCGTCGGAATACTCTATCGAGCGATGACCAGGTAGTGCTGTCGGTCGATGGTGCTTCTTCGGTATCGGGTGATGGAGAGGTGGTGTCATCGGTCGATACTGCTTCTTCGGTTTCATACTCTTCCAAAGAATCATACTCGTGGGCACAGAAACAGGTGGCTACGAGTGTTGAGCTTGCTGGCCTTGGAAACTTGATGACTGGAACAGGGTTGTAGTGGATAGAAGTGTTGATAAGGGTTAGGCAGAGCTTGTTGGTTTGTAGGTCACAAACAGCTCCGACTGTGGCTAAAAAGGCTCTTCTAAGTAGTAGAGAAGTCTTGAAGTTGAGCTTGTTGGAGAGGACATGGAAGTGTGTAGGAATTAGGGTTTCTCCAATCTGTACCTCAAGGTTGCGAAGTCGGCGTGAGACATAATCTTGACGGAATTGCACTCGCGAAGGTTTTCGTCTGAGTCCATCGATCGACACTCGTCAAAGTCTATCGATCGACATACTAAAGGAGATATCGATCGAAGTTGAGCTGGTGATATCGATCGATAGTAGTCGTAGGCGAACTCTCTTTCACTCTCCATCAGATCTTTGAATCTCTTCTACTACTTCTTGCCAAAAGTCATCATCTAGGATGGCATTGATGTTCTGGTTGTGGAGACTCCTGCTTCTTGAGTGCTTCTCCTGTCTGAAACACTTGGGTCTCTAGCTTCTTCACATGGGTGCTGAGGGCATTTATCTTCGTGGTGAAGGTGGTGTAGACAGAATTGATCTTTCCATTGAAGTTTACCTCGAGCTTCTGCTGACTCTCAAGTATCTTGTCTATCAATTCCTCCAGTTTAGTATCTTGGGTGGGTGGGTGTGGATTTGAGTAGAAGGCACTTCCATAGCTTCTGTTGTTGTTAGGGTTGCTACTGCTGAAGTTGTTGGGCTTCTAAGAACTCTAGTTGAAGTTGCTTCTCTGGCCTGTGAAGTTTTTGTATCCTCCTTGGTTACCAGATCTCAGAAAACCAGCTCCACTAATCTAGTTGACATCTTCTTCAATAATGTTTGAATCTTCCACTGAACAAATCTGCTTGTTTAGGAGCTTCTGAATGTTGTCTAGCTGTGCTTGAACTTTATTGACATACTCCTTCCCAAGGGATGATGTAGTCTGCGTCACAGAGTTTCTTGTGCTGTTGCTGGAAGCCAAGTTATCAATTAGCTTGATAGCATTCTGCGGATTCCTGGTGGTGAAGTTGCCATCACTAGCTGTATCAAGGGCTCTCTTGAAATCTGGGCTGATGCCTCTGTAGAAAGTGCAGAGCAGTTGCACTTCGTTGAATCCGTGGTGTGGGCAGTCTCGCTGGTAGGATTTGAATCTATTCCAAGTATCCTTGAATGACTCTTCAGGGACTTTGGTGAATGTAGCAATTTTCTTCCTCAAGTCTTCAGCGCGTGAATCATCAAAGAAATTACGCAGGAAGGCGTGCTTGATGTCACTCCAGGTGGTAAGGGAACCTGGTGGTAGTTGTCTCAGCCACTGCAAAGCTTCTCCATATAGAGAATACTTGAAAAGCTTGCAGAAAAGATAGTCTTGAGGGACTCCTTTTGCTTTGACTAGGGTTACAAGATCCTCGAACCTCTCCAAATGGTCCATAGGATGCTCATGGGGGAAACCACAGAAAGGGATTTGTCCTACAAGTGTGTAGTACTGCGGCTTTAGCTCAAAATCGCCTCTCTAAATAGCAGGAGGGAGATTGGCTGATCGGTTTGAATAGAACTGATCCAGACGGTTGTAGTCACCCAAAGTTATGGTCTCTTCTACAAGTTGAATGATGCATGTGGGTGCAGCTTCTTCTTCAGTAATGACCTCTTTCTGATCATTCAGCTTCTGACCTACTGCGTTTCACAGGTGACCATCTTGATTACGCAGGTATCCATTCTCATCGGGTATGAGAATCATAGGCGCTACCATGTCTCGTCAGTTAGTATCGATCGATGTAAGGTGAGGTGTATCGATCGATGTCAAGTGAAGGATATCGGTCGACGAACGGTTGTTGATGTCGATCGATGAGGTGGTGTTGGTGTCGGTCAACGAACGGTGGTTGATCGTCGGTGGAAAGCGCGTATCAGTCGATATAGAGGTGTTGGTATCGATTGATGTGGAGCGTAGATCTCTGCGAATACTACGTTCCAGATTGTTGGGATCTTCTGAATACAAAAGTTGCTTGTCCTTGTTGCTTCTAGTCCTGCTGGGCATGTACCTGAAAGAGACAAAAAGAAAAATAAAAATTTTGTGTCAAAAGATGGAAAAATAAAATAAAAACAACAAATAACCTAGACTGAATCAGATTAAATCTAATAGTGATCTAAGTTCCCCGGCAACGGCGCCTAATTTGATATCACTAAAATGTTTAACCCTAAGGAGTGATTTACTCTCTCAAATAAGAGGTTCAATCGTAGTACTTAAGGATCGAATCCACAAGGAACTAGAGTCACAAAAGATATAATCCTAAGTGATTAAGCTAGGTTGAAAAGGTTTAAAATAATAAACAAAAGTTGGTAGCAATGGTAAGTTGCTAAGGAAAATAGGTTTTGGGTTTAAAAACAATGAAAGAAAGTAGTTAGATTCAAGGTTACTATTCAGAAAATCAGGATTATAAATCTATGATTGTCTTAACGAATTGCTTGCAAATATATGAGAACTTCAATCCTTAGATAAATCTATTGCTGTCTTTTAGACTCGTCCATTGATCTGATTGCCGACAGTATTGATCGATGTTGCTATCGCAGTGTCGATCGATATATGTTGCCGTCGATCGATGACTCTATAGGAGTATCGATCGATATAGCATCAGATCAAATTGAAACTGTGTTCACCCGAGAATTTCTATTAGACCGGCTATCGCTCGTGCCTAATAGAGTCTGGGTTTAGCCAAATGATTTCAGGAAAATGACTATTAGATTAGTCACTCCATAATCAAAACTCTAGGTAGCAAATCTAGAGTAAGCATTAGGGTTCATTTGGATAATGAATATAACAACTCAACAATCCATAGTTGGAGCTAATCCCTCATAACTATTTGAACCCCAAATCTAACAAATGAATCTACTCAGACGTAGCCAAGAGATTCATAGCAAAAGAATAAGATGAAAAGAAAATACTTTATTGCTAAGTATAAAATAGAATACAAAACTTTTATAAAAACTCAATACTTTCTTATTTTATCTTCTCCTTCTCCTCTAGAGGGCTCATAGGCATAACTATAAATATGAGTACAATTAGGTTACAAACTCGTCAGGGGCAATTTTGTAATTTGGTGAGAACTTGGGCTTCAAGCCAGCCAAGTAAATGTTGCTCATCACGCTCTGTATCGATCGATGGTACATGGTGTACATCGATCGATGGAGTATCTCGACTTCAACTTCTACGGAATCGTCATCGATCGATTACACAAGGTGTGTATCGATCGATATGTGTCTCTCAATGTCGGATCTTCGTAGTCATCTTCTAAAACTCTCCTTTAAGCTCCATAAGGCACCTAAATCATCACTTTACTACAAAATCTTCCTGAACCTGAAAACATACCAAATAGACTCCAAAACATAGATAATTATTATAAAAACATATCAATACCATGACCAAAAACGGGTCAAAATCATGGTATATCAGTTGGTTTGGTTATGGATAACTCATTATCCATTACAACCCAAACCATTTTAACCCAATCCAATAAGTCCATCAACCCATTTTATCCACTAATCCATTTGTACCTAATTTTTCTATTCATGAAGGTTCATGGTTTGGAGTTGGTTGGATTGACCCATTAATTTTTCTCCATTTTGACACCCCTACTCATGGCATTTACCTTCAAAACAGCGACAACCAATACTACATGCCTTTTCTGATGTAGATTGGGCGGGTGATTTCGATGACTTTGTGTCTACCAATGCATATATCATTTATTTTGGTAGCCAACCTATCTATTGGACATCAGAGAAGCAAAAAGGAGTGGCTAGATCTTTCACAGAAGCTGAATATCACTCCAGTGCCAACACAGCTGCAGAAGTTCAGTGGGTTTGTTCTCTCTTACACGAAATTGGCGTTTCAATTCCGATGGTACCAACCATCTACTACGACAACATTGGTGCCACATATCTTTGTGTGTATCCGGTGTTTCACTCTTGTATGGAATATATTGCTATTGATTACCACTTTGTTCGTGGCCAAATTCAGCATGGACGGCTACGAGTATCTCATGTCTCTACACATGACCAGCTTGCAGATGGGCTCACGAAACCACTATCACGAGCACGGTTTGAAGACTTAAGAGGCAAGATTGGTGTTCGATAATTTCCACCATCTTGAAGAGATGTGTTAAGTAAATGGTATATAGTTAAGGGATCATTATGTAATTACTGTATTATACTGTAGTCTTACGTGCATTGCTATATATATATATATATATATATATATATATATATATATATATATATATATACTTTTTATGATTAATGAAAGTATTGACCGGCACCGGATCCCTCAAAAAAACTATTTTCACCAAAATATTAATATTTTAATAGAACAGTTTTTCAAGGTTGGATATATCTATACCATAATTTCTTCTCAATGCGGACTAATATATCAATCTTGAGACATAGATATATACACTCTTCTAAAGCTCTGGAAGATGGCACTCATGTACAAATTGTATCTTACTCGCCCATTCTTTAGAAACCAATCGCAAATTTCAGTTTGTTGATAATTATTAACTAAATTAGTATTTTTCCCCAGTAGTGACTAGCGGATAACGCTAAAAAATAATGTTCTAATGTTGTGAATCAAAGAGTAAAAGGGGAATGGTTTTTTATTATTTTATAAACATAAAGTTCCCTTATATAGAGAGTTACAAGATCTTAGAAAAAGAAAAACCTAAACCAACTAGGAAAAAAAATAGTACAAAACCTAATACAACATAGAATAAGAAAAACACAAAATCCTAATCCAATAATTTAGGAATACTAGGCCGACCTAGAACTTTAATTGGCCGGTCCGGTTCTGGTTCCAGTAGGACCGGTTATGACAATACACCATTTGGTTCATAACACTCTCCCTTGAATGTCATAACCATGTAATACGCTTTAGATGTTTCCTCATTAAAACCTTTCTAAGAAAAACCCAAAAACCCAAAGAGATAAACCCGGGTAAAACCATGGATAAGGAAAAAGAGTACAACATGTATTACTCTCATGTTTTGTACCTCACTAAAGGTCTTTAAGCCGACACATTCCAATCTGATGCGTGAGCTTCTTGAATGTTGAGGTTGGAAGTGACTTAGTGAATAGATCTGATGAATTGTCACTTGAACGGACTTGTAGCACTTGGACCTCGCCGGCTTTCTGTAAATCATGGGTAAAGAAGAACTTGGGTAAATTGTGTTTTGTCCTATCTCCTTTGATGTAGCCATCCTTAAGCTGAGTTATGCATGCTGCATTGTCCTCTTACATGATGGTCGGTTCTTCTTTCCCTTTGGTCATCCCACAATCTCTTCTAACATGTTAAGTCATGGACCACAACCAGACTTACTCACGGCTGGCCTCATGGAAGGCCAATATCTCAGCATGATTGGATGATGTGGCCACCATTGTTTGTTTCATGTACCGCCAAGCTATAGCAGTCCCACCGTGGGTAAAAACAAAGCCTATCAGAGATCGAGATTGTGTGGATCTGAATTAAAACCTGCATCAGCAAAACCAATTAACTCTTCTTTGGCTTAGTTAGTATAATATAAACCTAAGTCTTTCATTCCTTGTAGTTAACGAAGAATATGTTTAATCCCATTCCAGTGCCTTTGGGTCGGACATGAACTAAATCTAGACCATAATTTCACTGCAAAACATATGTTCGTCCTAGTGTGTCTCGCCAAATACATTTAAGGCTCCGATGCACTGAGGTATAGCACTTCGGGCCCGAGGAATTCCTCATCGTCCTTCTTGGGACCAAACGGATCCGTGTCCAGACCAAGGGATCTCACGACAATGGGGCTCGACAATGGGTGAGCTTGGTCCATATTAAAACGTTTGGGCACTTTTTCTGTATATGTATTTTGATGCACGAGGATTCCACCCTTAAGGTGTTCAATCTGTAATCCCAAACAAAATTTTTTTTTGCCTAAATCTTTCATCTCAAACTCTTTCTTAAGGTATTCAACCGCTTAGGAAATTTCACCAAAGGTTCCTAGAATATTCAGGTCATCAACATACAGTGATATTATGACAAGCCCTTGTCGAATTTCTTTATGAATATGCATGGGCTGATTGGATCATTCTTATAGCCCTCTTTCACTAAGTACTCGCTTAGTCTATTGTACCACATTCGACCTGATTGTTTCAATCCATAAAGTGATTTGTTCAACTTTATACAAGGTTGTTCTCGAGAACTTGCTTTGTTATTCAGTTCAATACCCTCTGGTATTTTCATGTTTATCTCATTATCCAGTGGACCATATAAGTATGCAGTCACTACATCCATTAACCGCATGTCTAATTTCTCTCTTATGGCAGAACTTATTAGGAATCTAGAAGTAGTAGCATCCACCACAGGGAAGTATGTCTCCTCATAATCTATTCCTGGTCTTTGTGAGAATCCTTGTGAAACTAGTCGTCCTTTATATCTCACGAATTAATCATTTTCATTTCTTTTCCTCACAAAGACCCATTTATGTCCAACTGGTTTAATATCAGGAGGTGTCTGAATTATAGGACCAAAGACCTCTCTTTTCTTTAAAGAATTTAACTCCACGTTTATAGCTTCTTTCCATTTGATCCAGTCTGATCGTTGAGTGCACTCATAAATAGACGTGGGTTCATGATCCTCGTTCATGTCCATAATTTCAAGTGCTACGTTGCATGCAAATATATCATCAATGTCGGCATTCTTTATGTTCCATTGTATTCCAGACATGACATAATTGATTGAGATCTCATTATTATCAGGACCATCAGTACCTTGAAGTTTGGCGTCCCAAACCTCATTATTAGGCACATTAGGTTCAGCTGGCACTAGGGTGGTCGTAGATCAGCTAACATTAGGTTTGGCCGGTTTGTCCATGTATAAGGTTCCCTTGACACGGGTTCATCACCTTTCTTTAGTTTCCGAGGGTTCTTATCTTTGGAACCTATTGGTCTACCACGTTTCAAACGTGCTCTAGACTTTGTAGCAACTTGACCGTGTTCTTCTCGTACATCAATACGAAGTGGTGCATTCACAGCTGGTATATATGACTTTGTTACTCTATTCAGGTCAGCAAAAGAATCTAGCAATTGATTAGCTAGCTTTTTTAAGTGTATTATCTTTTGGACTTCTAAATCACATTCCTGAGTCTGTGGATCTTGCCAGGACAAAGATGGTTCATACAATGAGATTTATTTTATCAGCTTATTATTATCTCCCTCTAATGTTGGATAGTTGGATTCATCAAAATGACAATCCACGTACCTGGCCTTAAGCAAATCACCCGTGGTTGGCTCAATTCAAAGAAACAAAGAAATCATAAAGCAAAGAAAACACAAAAGTTTGATGTCGAATTCAACTTAATTGTTTTAAACAATCTGATCATCTCGTCCATGATCAACATCATCTTCATTATCTAGATAGATTAAGTGGGCTTCAGGGTTCTTCCCATTCAAACTCTCTTGATAGAGTTCAACTAGATGTTTGAGAGTCCTACATGTCTTAACCCAATGGTTACTCATTCAAAACCTATGACACACTGATTTGGTCGAGTGTTGTGGTTTAAAGGAGATACCATGGCCTTTCGTCGACCATGGCTAAAATTGGGTTGGTACCCGCGGCCGTGGTTTTCATAATGGTTCCCACGGCCATTGTAGCTACCTCGATCACGTCCTTGCAATTTTCCACGGTCACGGCCGTGTTGGCTGTTGTTCTGGACGTGGTTAGCCTCTTTCTTTTCTTCTATGGCCTTATTTGCCTCAGGTAGTGCGGTTGATCTAGGAGGTCTCAATTCACTGTTTCTTATCAACAGTTCATTGTTTTGCTCAGCGAGCAATAGACATGAGATCAGATTTTCATATGTTGTGAAGCCCTTTTCACAGTACTGTTGTCGTAACAACGAATTACTTGTGTGGAAGGTGGAGAAGGTCTTTTCTAACATATCTGTTACATCCTCACCACACAGTTTCAATTTAGAAACGATCTTAAATAAGGCTGATTTATACTCATCCACAGACTTGAAGTCCTGGATTATGAGATTCCTCCAATCATATAGAGCTTTTGGTAATATCACAGTTCTCTGGTGATTTTGGTAATATCACAGTTCTCTGGTGATCATACCTTGTTTTCAACTCTGTCCAAAGGTCTAGAAGATTCTTAATTGCCAAGTACTAATCTTTGAGACTCTCAGTAAGATGA
>CAKOAT010496265.1:125022-143333 GCA_932364175.1 Eruca vesicaria subsp. sativa
GGCGAATAATCAAGATAGCCATGTATCTATCTTTCTGAGTTGCATTATTGCCCTTGGTGATACATTCACCGAGTCCCTTTGATTTTAGGATGATCTTAGCATTCAATGCTCATTGTAAGTAATTATCTCCCAAGAGATTTAGGGCAGAAAAATCCAATTTGTTGATTTTTGACATCTGAAATCGTATATCTTTATACTTTAGGTCAAACGGATATGATGCAAACAATTCATACGGCTAAAATCAATGACTATATGGTCATTACATGTATGAATGCAAGCCTAGCAAACGAGATCTTGATTTATATCATATAACCATAATCAATCAAGCAAGCATGAATCATGGAACCTCAATTAAACAATAAGATCATGCAAACAATTAGGGTTTTAGGTTCAAGTCGGAAAACATTTGAGAACAATTAAACTAGCATGTGGTTACTATCTCAAGACATTCAAACGGATCAATCAATCAATAAATCTAGCAAGCCTATCATCCGGGTTCTATCATAGTTCGGTTCTTAGCATCAGACTAGTTCGGTTCTAATATCTAATTAAGTATAGTTCAAAAATTAGGGTTTATCAATTTTAGGGTTTCGATTTTCTTATCATTAGAGTTTCAAGAATTACCTTAATCACCAATTGGGTTGAATGGACCGAACAAGAGAAAGATGATGAACAAGAGAGGATATCAAACGAGCTGGAACTTCCTCGGATCGTGAATTGAAACTGGTATGTGCTGAGTATCGGATCGCCGATTTAGATCATGTCGCAGATTGAGCTTGCTGAGATCGCGAGCTGGAACTTTGCTGAGATCGGGTTCGCGAGTTGGAACTTCTGAGAGCGGGTCGCGAACAAGCTGAGATCGGGAACTCCTTGAACACAAGATGAAGGTTCTTGATCGCGGATGAATAAGCTGAGATCAGTGGTTGAACAAGAATTAGGGTTAGGGTTTCACGATGGTGATTCTAGCCGTCAAAGGTTATTCGTGAGAGAGTCGGGGTTTCTGGACGAAATTGTTGGCTCAGGATTTAGGGACTTAATCGTACTGATAACGTGATGTGAATCAAAGAGTAAAAGGGGAATGGTTGTTTTATTATTTTATAAACATAAGGTTCTCTTATATAGGAAGTTACAAAATCCTAGAAAAGGAAAAGCTTAAACCAACTAGTAAAAAGAAATAGTACAAAACCTAATACAACATGTAATAGGAAAAACACTAAATCCTAATCCAATAAGGATTTAATACTCGGCCAACCTAGAACCTTAATGGGTCGATCCGGTTATGGTTCCAGTAGAGCCGGTTATGACAATCCAACGTTTAGTTCATAACATCTAATGATATTATTGCATTTTCATAGACTTATTTAAAACAAAGAAGTATGCAATGTGGTCGGGGTCAATATATTGTATACACTTGTTTATCTGTCAACAAAATTTATGTTTCTTGTAACATTTTTAAGTGAACCACGGTAATTAATAGTGATAGAAGGGGTAAAACAAAAAGTGGAAAAGAAAAACATTGTTTCCTTCCTGTTACTAGCGAGTACCTTGGCGAATTTAGCAAGATTCCAAAAACGAAAGGTCCACCAAAAAGGAAAGAGAAGAGAATAGTCAAAGCTTGGCAAACACGCCTACTACTCTATCTTCAAAATTATTTTTGTGGTAGCGACACCAAAGTCATCAATTTTTTTTTATTTTTTTAAGTCATCAATTTGATTTAGGGTTTCTTGGTTGCGGTATCTTTCAAATAATGTCTCGGCTTCTCTCCAAGCTATCTCCCCTCGTAAGTTAAGCTCTTTGTTGTTTTTGCTTTGTCTTAAATTGTTCTGTGCCTAGAGAAGAGAATTTACTTTTAACTGCTTCTGATCTCTGTGTTGCTTACTTGGCAGATTCACACGAACAGGAGCGTTCGTTTGTTTTCATCGTCCAAGACGGGCCCGTGTGTTTCGGTTTGCAACACTGTGCAACCTTCGCCTGAAGGCGGAAACATCGGCGAAGTCCTGTTGTACGACGTCGCAAAATTTGAGTTTGTTAGAACGGAGAAAACATTTCCGGACGAGCTTCACGAGGCGACACTGGTGGGAGCTTCCCGTGGATGGGGGTTTTTCTTCAATAGAGAAGATCGTTCGGTAGTTATTAGCGACTTCTTGAACCCATATGCTTCAAAGACAGAACCAATGATGATCCCACTGCCTTCGTTCACTACAATGCCCACTTGCCAAACCGAAGTCGTGTGCAACGTGGCCATGTCCTCTTCTCCTGAGACGTATGATAAAGACTGGGGCGTTGGCGTCAAGTTCTTGGGCAATCAGCTGAGTTTCTGCAGGCCTCATTGTGACCTGCGTTGGACTAACATCCGAACACCTTTTGAGTCATGGGATAGCTCAAATCTTATGTATTCCAAGAAAGACGAGAGATTCTACTTGCTTGCCTCCGGAGGCAAGTACTTGTGCTCATGGGATCTAAACTTCAAGAAAGATAACAAGCCTAAGTTCCTTGAGCTGGTGTTGCACAACATTCCCAAGCTGCCAAGTTCCCAGTGGAAACGGTTGGATTCCCTTTGCAGGGAGGATCACTGGGTGGAGTCACCTTCTGGCGAATCTTTCCTTGTCAAATGGTATAAGTTTGCTCAAGTTTATTGTTGAAACAAACTGCTTAACTAACACGTTTTGGCTTTGTCATCTCGTAGGTACTCCGAATACACTCCTGAAGGGTTCAAAGCACCAACGGTAATGGTGTTTAGAGAGGAGGACACAATATGTGGGAAGAGAAACATGCGTTATACAGAGGATATTGGAGATCTCTGCATTTTTATTTCCAAGGGAGAGGACTTCTGCGTTGAGGCCAAATCTAACAAGCTCAAACCTAACTCCATCTTGTTAAATGGCCGTTTGTTTGCTACGATCAATAACACCAGCAATACCTTCGGTTGCTATGAATATCCCGAAGGTACACCAGACAGGATTCCTTACTCCCCTTACTGGTTTCCTCCGTTTTCGAGCTAGCTAGTGCACTCCTTGCTTCACTCGTGTCATTTGTGTGGTTACCTCTGTCATGTTTTCCTGTCTGGATTGCTAAGATTAATATTTCAGTATCATCTATTTTCTTTTACATTCTTCTGGAATGCCTGGTCCCCATTATCCATATCAATCACATTACGCTATCTTAACAATGTTACGCAGGTATATGATAAGAACGAGCTTATCTAGTTTCCTGGACTAGGGAAACAAGTCATGTATTACATCTTGGTCCTAATATGCATTCTACTAATAATAGTATCTATGTTAAAAAATTTATATATGAAATATTTTATTATTTTGAAAGTTTTTTTTTTGCATCTTTGATAGAAATATTTATTTCAAGGAACATAAAAATCAACTAGGTGTTTTCCTGCATCATGTGCAGAAATAAAAAATTTTAAAATAAAATTATATTTAAAAATAAATTTTAGTTAATTTTTAAATTTATTATTTTATTACATGATTAATTTTACGTTAATTATTTGTATAAAATAAATAATTTTTCTTTGAATTTCTATTTAATAATATATATATATATATATTTTTTTTTTTCAAAATTAAAATTTTGGAAATAGTTTTTTTATTTTTTTTCTTTTGGTTAAAATATATTAAATCAGATTCCTTACAATTAAAAGATAATGTTGTTAGGTATAGAATTAGCAAAATATAAAATTAAATAATATTTTTAAATTTATAGAAGTTATAAATAAAACTAACTGTATTGGGATCAGCAAATGATATTTTTATAAAAAACCTGCATAAAATTTTGAAAAAAAAACTATTAACAGAAAATATATAATTATAAAAATAGACTTGAACAATATTTCAAAATTTGTAAATATTGTTATATATCTATTTTTACTATTATATTATTTATTGTTATGTTAATGATAATTTATGAGTTATTACCATATTTTAAAAACTTACCAAAAATATATATTAACATTAAATGTAAATTTACATGTCACAATTAACTCCAAGCCATGTCATCATTATTAATGGATATGTCATCAATTTTTGTTAAAATTGATTGTGGTGATGACACATGTCAAAATAGCAAATAATATATAAGGAATTCCAACAAAGACAATTAGGAAAAATATAAGTTTATTTAGCATAAATTGATATATTAACTAAAAAATGGTAAAATAGTCTAAATTCATTTTGTTATAAAATTTAGGAAATAATAAACAATTAAAAGTAAAAAGAAATAAATTTATGGAAAATGAACAAAGCAAGGAAGTTGGAGATTGGAGATGAGCACTTGATGGATGTTATCTTTTAGAAAACAACTTGAAGGAAGCTCTAATGCGGCCACAAGGAGTAAAAAGACATCAGTTCATTTAGTTTGTTACTCAAGTATATTCATTCTTTAATCACTACTAAATTGAGATGCAGTTGATGTAAGACAATATTTGTTTGAATAAAATTTTACATTCATTAACAAAAAAAAAGATAAAATGTTTAGAGTTATAATGTGATGGTGGCATGATGATGATGATGACATTGGTGGTTATTTCATTGGGAATTCGACCAAAAAAATCACGAACTTTGCACGAATTGCCAAATAAAACCTGAACTCCAAGCTGACCAAAAAAATACTGTACTTTCTTTGACTTTTTAATTTTATTTGAGAACTTATCATTGACTTGCCATTTTAACACACCGTGATCTTATAGTGTAGACGCCGTTATTTTGACGTTAAAAATCGACGTTAAGTGAAACGACGTCGTTTTGTGTGTTTTTAAAACGAAAAATATGTCTATCACAGGACTCGAACTCGAGATCTCAAAGCCAAACAACATGGTCTTTTGCCACCAAGCTAACGACACTTCTGATGAATCTCTAACATATTTCCTTTTATTGAGTATCCAAAAAATCTTTAAAAACCTTAAAATTTTACAAAATTCAAAAAATCAATAAAAACTCTAAAAATATAAAAATAAAAAATTAAATTACAATTTCTTTTTTACTTTTCGCTAAAATTAATTTAAAAATTCATAAAAATCTAAAAAATCCAAAAATACGAAAAGACTAATGATTAAAAATGACAAAAAACTAATGATTAAAATAATTTTAAAAAAAAAATTTATAAAAATTAATGTATCTAAGATCATTTGTGTATTTGATCTTACATACATTAATCATACGAAAATATAGTGTGAAAATATAATTTTGTATATTATCTTGCATGCATTCATTTATATAAGAGAAAATTATTTTAATCATTAATTTTTTTATATTTTTTATTTTTTAATTTGTTGGACGTTTTTGGTTTTTTATAAATTAATATATTTGAGATAAAACACAAAAATGATATTTATCACACTATATGTTTTAGTAAAATTTTTGTTTTCTAAAAAAAATAAAAAAATGTTTTTAAGATATGATAACAAAGGAACATACACCAAAAACTACAATTTTTTATTTAATTATTATCTAGTAATGTATAGAAATCTTTATTTTTGTTGTATGTTCATTCAATATCATATTTTAGCAAAACACTTTGTGATAATATCATTTGTTTATTTTATCTTAATTATCATTTCTTTTTTATCTTAAATACATTATTCATACTAAAATATATAGTGTGATAAATATCATTTTTTATTTTAACTTACATACATTAATTGATATAAAAATAGGTTTCAAGTTTTTTAATCATTAAATTTAATTCGTTGCATATCTTTAAATTATTTTAGAATTTTGCAAATTTTTAATGTTTTGATTTTTTAAACCAAAAAAATTATTTGCTATTTCAATTTTAATTTTACCTTTTCAGAATTTTCTTGAATTTTTAAGATTTTTTTGGAAGTTTTAAAAAAGAATTTAGATTTTTCGAGATTTTTTTGATACTCAATAAAACAATACATGTTAGTGGTTTTATTAAAAGTGTCAGTAGCACAGTGGCAGAAAACCTCGAAATTTGGCCAAGAGTTCTCGGGTTCGACTCACACAATTGACATGTTTTTATAATAAAAATAGACAAAACGACGTCGTTTTATCCCATCTCAAAACGACGTCGTTTTACTTAACGGATCTTAACAAACAACGGTGTTCAATCATTTTGTCAAATTTACTAACGGCATGTTTAATTGGTGAGTCAGCGACAACTTACTGATTAAAGTTTAAAAGTCAAATATTGTTCTGTATTTTTTTGGCCAGCCAATATGTTCGTGTTTGTTTTGGCAATTCATGTAAAGTTGGAGCTTTTTTTGGCCGAATTCTCTTATTTCATTATATAGCATCATAGTATTATCCTCATAAGGATTATTATCAACATAATTCATAATTTTCTGGTACATCGTCATATATATAAAACCTTTGTTCAAAAGTGACTCAAAACTCCAAGTCAAACACAAAACTAATCTTTTTTTTTTACTTTTCATTTGCCCAATCCACCCAAAAGAACTGGTTATTCACGAAAATACCATTTTTTTCAAAGATTATTGTTTTACTCTTTCATCCTCATCTTCATCAATTAATCACGAAAATACCATTGTCATCAATTTACCCAACAACCATGAATAATCAAAATGAAGCTAATGCATCTAAAAAAAAATAATTATTCTTCTTATATCTTATTCCCAAAAACTACATCTCTCTCACTTTATATCTATATTCATTCAAAAAAATCCAAGCTTTTGATTCTAAAGTTTTTAACGGTTATATAGTCATTCAAGCTCACGATTTCTGGTCATTAACGATTAGTAGTTGTTCTGGTGAAGTTGTCTGTGCTTGGAGAATCAAGCAAGATCTCTCAGTGGTTGTTGAAGGTATGAATTGATTTTTTCTCCAAATTTGTTCGCTAGAAGACTTAAATGTAAGTCTTCGTAAGTCTTCTCAGTCGAGAAGAATAGGTCATGGAATTCTTCTGGTCAAAGAATATGTTAGTTTTGCAATTGACTTTTTGTGTGTTTTTTATAGAAGGTTGTCGTTGAAGTTTTCCAACTTTTCTTTGTTAACAAAAAAAACGAGAAGGCTTACCTGGAAGTCTTTTCGGATGAACATGTTAGTTTAAATCTGTGTCAGAAATTTGACTTTCTACGGAAGAGTTCCAGCAGAAGACTTACCTGGAAGTCTTCTCAACCTTTACATTAAGTCTACTGAATTTGTATAGGTTACTTTTGCAATTGAAAATTTAAACTTAAAACATTTAAATTAAAATGGGAGAATTTCAGGTAAGTCTTCCGCCCGAAGACTTGCCTATAAGTCTTCCAGATAAGTTTTCTACCCGAAGACTTACGCGGAAGTCTTCCAGATTTTTATTCCGTGGTTCTGGTCAAACCTAAGGTAATCAAACAAGACTTACTTATAAGTATTCTCAACAAAATTCAAATATAGTCAATTGCAAAAGTAACCTACGTAGACTTACAACAATAGCGAGTAGACTTAATGTAAAAGTGAGAAGACTTTCAAGTAAGTCTTCCGCATGAAGACTTACCTGTAAGTCTTCCGCATGAAGACTTACCTGGAAGTCTTCCGGTAGAAAGTTAAATTTATGACACAGATTGGTCAATTGCAAAACTAACTTGTTTATCCGAGAAGGCTTCCAGGTAAGTCTTCTCAGGTGTTTTCGAGAATTTATGTATTACAAAAGTAAACAAATGTTTACAAAGGAAGACTTCCAGAGAAGTCTCCTATCAAGGAGACTTCTCTGAAAGTTTTCCTTTGCAAATTTTTAATTGTAAAAATTAATTAAATGGAAGACTTACTTGAAAGTCTTCCGCCAGAAAACTTACCTGGAAAGCTTCCCGGAAAAGATTTTCATGTAAGTCTTCTACGACAATGTATAATAAACTTTCATTTTATTCAAACTAAAATGAATTCTTAAGATTTTATTGTTAGTTCATGTGTTTTAGAAAATATTTGGGGTCCTGAATTAAATTCATAGCTTAATTGGTAATAATTGTGAGGTTATTAATATTCATGTTTTTAAATTTTCTAGCTAATCTTAAAAGAGAATTCTTCTGTGGAAGTCTTCCACATTAGTTTTGTAAAATTGTATTTTTAAGAATGTTAAGTAATTTAAGATAAGTTTTTTAACTTTCAAAAATGTTAAATAATGTCAAGAAGATTATAATGTGTAGATGAAAATGAAGTTGGAAGTGTTAAATCAAATCTTAGTAAATAATTTTTAGATAATTAGTTTTACTCTAATGCCGATCAAAAGATCCATTACTAGCAACCAATTTATACATATATAATGTTGATTTTAAAACAAACCAAACTCATCAATTTGCATACATTTTTATGCTAATTTTAAAAATTTAAGTTACTAATATTTAGATAATGATATTATATTTTAAATTATTATAAAAATTTTGATTTTTATATCCTTAATGGTAAATACATAATTTTTATTATATATTTGGTTTTTTATATTTTCAATTTCTACATATAAAGTGTTGATTTAAAAAACAAATCATACTCATATATTTGCATAAATTTTTAAAAAGCTTAAGTTGAAAACTTAAATTACTAATTTTTAGATAAATGTATTATATTTTTATTTTTTCATGTTTGGCTTTTTTAAATATTTTAGTAGAAAACACCTCAATTATGTTTAGTTGGTGTAAAAACCCCTAAACTCAAGATTTACCGGTACTAGTGGTCATTTTGACCTGCATTGTTGACACAGGGTTTGATCCACTAAATAAAATTAGTTCAGAGGTTTTCCCATTAAATACTTAGTTTGGGGGGTTTTTACCCAAAAAAATTAAGTTGAGGGATTTTAACGTTAAAAATCCTTGTTTATAATTACCAAATTTATTGGTTTTACTTCTTAAAAACTATAGGAGATCCAAAGATGAGAAGAGCTACACAATGAACATCTTTTTTTGAATTTGTAGGCCATTGAAATTTTTTATTGCATTGATTTGTAAAACTGGAAATAAAATTGTTAGAACATATATTACATATTTTTAATATTCTTCAAATTTACAAAAAAAAATTACAACTAAAAAGTACACATACAAATCACAAAATAGACCACAAACAAAACTATTATAGATCATTCCTCTACAAAGACAAGCTTGGACTCTACTTGATATGACAGAAGACGTCCGAAGACTTAAGACTACGCCAGAAGACATAAAGTCTGCGTTAGAAGACTTCCAAGAAAGTCTTTTGACCAAAGTCTTTTGTAAGCCTTCCAATGTCTAACTCAGATCTGAAAAACCTAAAAACAAGATAAAATAATAAGAAATGCATAAGGAAAAAATGAGAAATTGATATAAAGTTTGGTGTTTTCATTTAAAGAGATTAAAGAGAGGTTGGAGAATTTTAGTTTGGAAAAAAAGATAAGAGCTTTATGCAACAAGAAATTACTAAATGAAGAAAATCAGACATGAAAACTTATCAAAACGCTCAGATATGTTGTGAAAGAGAAGACATGGAAGAAGACTACGTCAAAAGACTTAAGACTACGTCAGAAGATTTAAGACTACGATAGAAGACTTAAAACTACGCCAGAAGACTTCTAGGACACTCTTCTGAACCTCTTCCAATATCTGACTCGGATTTGAAAAAACGTGTATATCCAAAAAACGTTCAAATGACATTAAAACAAAGAAAAAAACGAAATAAACAATGTTTTAAGCTTAAATAATAACTAAAACAATCACATTATGTTGAATCCATAACTTATTAGAATTTAATATATAAAAGACACAAAAGTACATATCAAAAATTTATAGATCTACTTTTAAATGAGAGAAAGATGATATTTGTGTAATGAAAAACCTACAAAAACAACATAAAATAATGAGAAACACATAAAATGAGAAAATGATATAATGTTTGATGCTATCAAATTCAAATAGTTGAGAGAAAGGTTAGAGAATTTTTTTTTTTTTTTTTTGATTAAGCTGGGGGTATCCTAGGCCCATGGAGAAGCCCAGACTAATTCCCAAGGGGAGGTGCAGCCCACGGATAGACCCTCTCTTTGGGTATTCAAATGGGCCCTAAAGCATAGGCCCATATCCGTGTTAGGTGGCCAGGATAATTGTGACTTAGTTTCGCACAGCAGGTGGATCGAACCTGAAATATGTTGGTGTCTCAGCCCCATCTCCTTACCACTCGACCACAATCACCCGGTCAAGGTTAGAGAATTTTAGAGTGAGAAATATTACATTTTTTGTTACCTACAAATAACATAACATATTCACATATATCATTTTTCATAGATTAAAATTTAGGGGGTAGATAAGTACATGTAGTTGGGTAAGAAAATATTCTATAAAGTTCGTTTATTCTATTCTATCAACAAACTGATTATAAAAAGCTTTCGTAACTATTAGAATTTAGAGTTTAGGGTTTTGGGTTTAGGATTGATAGTTTAGGGTTTAGTGTTGATTTTTTAGAGTTTATGGTTTAATTTTTAGAGTTTCGGGTTTACTTTTTAGGGTTTAGAGTTTAGGGTTTAAGGTTTAGAATTGATATTTTAGGGTTTAGGGTTGATTTTTAGGGTTTAGAGTTTACTTTTTAGTGTCTAGAGTTTAGAATTGATGTTTTAGGGTTTAGGGTTAATATTTTATTTAATATTTATTTTATGTATATATATAAAGAACAAGGATATAAGAGTCTTTTATCCGTTAATAAAATGTGTATTTTTGAAAATATTTCTTTGTTGATGGTAAACATGAAAAGTGGTATCACCAAAATGGTATAATTGAAATTCTCCCAATGATCAATTTAAGGTATATTATTTAATGGTGTATATACGGTCAAGATATGTTTGAAATATTATGGAAACTTATATTTTGGAAGCTTTATGAGTTTTGGGTTTGATTCATATTTTTGAAAATACATTTTAAATGATAATTAAGTTAGTTATAAGAGAATAAAATTAAAGGAAATTAAATGTTATAGTCCAACATAGACTACTTGAAAGTAGATAAAATGAGTTCATGTTTTAATAGTATTAAAGGGAAGGGATTGCCTTGTAAAGTTGTCATAAGTGGTGGGTTCAGACAATATATATATATGATTTTTACCTTTTCTAAAATTTTAAATAATTCAAAGATTATGGGAGAGAGAAAAACGTGTGAGAAATGATAATGTGTGAGATTTAAAGAAGATTTAGAATAGATTTAGGAAAGATATTAACCGAATATGGAAATTTCCTATTTTCGAATTTGTTTAGAATAAGTATCATATCCCACAGAGAACACAATAGAGTAAGTGAGAGACCTATCTATACTATGAAAGCCGAAGTACAAAAAGTTAAGTGTTTGGAAACATGAATAGAAAGTATTTAAAATTATGATGATTGGAAACAAGGATAGCCTACAAATTTAATGGGCTTACTTATTAAACTAAAAATTACTACGGCCCAAAGTACCATTATTATTGTTTTTGGTTTTTTTTATCATTGATATTACTTTATTTCTGAAAATTATTTATACATATATGTACTCGTGTTTTAAATATATTTGGAATAAATCAAGAATAATAAATATTTTATTTATATAATTTATATTGACTATTGTTATAAGTTTTTAACAGTAGTATACTAGTCTTCCAATTCTTCATTAAAAATGAACTTAAAAATTTGACTAAATTGTTTAGTGTATATAACTTTGCACCAAATTTAGTCAAAAAAACTTTATAAAATATTTATGGATCACAACATTTTACGACGTCCTGTTACACAATACAGTGATGAAATACAATTCTTAAACAGTATACTATTACTTAGTAAAATTGGAACCGTAAGATTGTAAATTTTAAAATATTTATATATATCATAAAAACAAAGACACGCCCAATCGGGCGGGTTATGATCTAGTTCTTCCTTAAACGTCACATAAGATAAAATGCAGAACAAGTTATGACACGTACTATAAGTAAGATATATCGTAGAGTTGTGACTATATATTGTTATCAAATTGCAAGTAGACTGAAGATATCTTTGTTGATTATAACGTAACCAATTCTAGCCTGGTTATAATATACAAGAAAGTTTTAATTTTCGTTATATACTATAGATATGGCGTCTATGAAATTTAGTATAAAAGTTCTAGACAAAATAGATTACCAAAATGAGTATTCTAACAGTAGCTGTAGAAGCCATTTTATGATTCCATATTTTCTAAAAATAAAAATTAAACATAAAAATAGTTATACTTATGTTTTCAATAGTTTTCATATTTTTTTATATTTTTAAAATTCAGTTTACTATCTTTCCTATGAATGAAGGGTAAAAAAATGTCCAAAATTGCCAAAAAAAAATGAGAAATACTAAATAGAGAAACAAAAGTTAAAAGTCTCTTTTTCGAATTTTCCCAAAATTAAAAAAAAAAACGATTGTGGGAGTGTACATGTACTACGAGATTAAAAAATGCTATATATAAAGTGGAAAAAAAAAAGCATTGTTTCCTTCCTGTAACGAATAGCGATTACCTTGGTGAAATTGGCAAGATTCCAAAACAAAAGATTGACCGAAAAAGAGAGAAAAGAGCAGAGAAAAAGCTTGGTAGACACGCCTACTACTCTCTCTCTTTCTCTTCGAAATTGATGGTGGTAGAGACACCAAATACAATCAACTTGATTTAGGGTTTTTTTGTGGTATAATTTCAATAATGTCTCGACTTCTCTCCAAGCTCTCTCCCCTCGTAAGTTAAACTTTGCTCTTGTTCTGTTTTAGATCGTTTATTTTCTACCCTTAGTTAGTTCTTTTTGTTAAAAAGAGAGGATGTCATTTTTCTTTTAAGTCTTTTACCTTAGTAAAATATATGGATAGGATGGTTGAGACTGCTGTATGCTTAGAGAAGATGATTTACTGTTTTAATTACTTTTGATCTCTGTGACTGTGTTGCTTACTGGGCAGATGCACAAGAGCAGGAGCGTTCGTTGGTTCTCATCCTCCATGTCAGGCCCGTATTTGTCGCTTTGTGTCAATGGAAAACCGCTGGCTGAAGGCGGCAACATTGGAGAAGTGGTTTTGTTCGACCCTGCGAAAGCAGAGTTACTAGAACTCACCGAGAAAGCAATCCCAGATGAAATAGTTTCGGCTAAAGGGCTCGGAGCTTCCAAGGGATGGGCATTTTTCTGTGACCCGCTAGATCGATGCGTACATATCACGGACTTCATGAACCCATGGGCTTGCAAATCAAACCCAAAGCTATTCACTCTGCCTCCGCTTACTTCTCTGCCCTCTTGCCAGACTAATCTTGTCTGGAACGTGGCAATGTCCGCTTGTCCTGATGAAGACAAGGACTGGGTAGTTGCCATCAAGTCCTTAGGTGACCAGCTGAGTTTCTGTAGGCCCCGTCGTGACTTGCGTTGGACTAAGATCACAACCCCGTTGGACTACTTTCCAACCTCAAACCTCATGCATTCCAAGAGAGATGACAGGTTCTACTTGCCTGGTCCTGGAGGCCACCACTTGTTGTCTTTTCATCTCAACTTCAACAACAAAACCTACAAGCCTGAGTTCCATGAGTTACAGTTTCGAAACTTTCCAAAGTCATTTGAGTCCGACTTGGAGCTGTCGGAACTGTTTCCTTGTTCTTCCAGGACGGAACACCTCGTAGAGTCACCCTCCGGAGATGAACGTTTTCTCGTCAAATGGTAATACTTATTATTATTATATACCCTATTCTCTAGATTAATATACATACATTGTCTAAAAAACCATTGTTGGGCTCTTACATTTAGGTACGCCAACAGCCGTTTGGCTTCAAAAGAAATCTCATATGAAACGCAGCAGTTCATGGTGTTCAGAGAAGAGGAAACTACAGAGGGAAGATTCATGTGTTACACTGATGACATTGGAGATATGTGCATCTTCATTTCAAAGGCTGAGGCTTTTTGCGTCCAGGCAAGCTGTTTTCCTGGCCTCGAGCCAAACTCCATCTATTTTCTAGGTTTTGGTTTAGGTGTTTACGATCTCACCACCAAATCCGCATCTAGTTTTCTAGATCCCAACGTTAAACTGAATCAGCTTATGGTCCCTTACTGGTTTCCTCCATCATCTTCTAGCTAGTTAGTGCTAGGTTTTGTTTGCTTCGTTTCTTACTTTCCTTGTTTACTATATGAATTGATCTGATCTATGGAAATTGTTGCTCTATATATCAATAATTTTTTAAAACATACAGGGTTCAACCTTATTGTTTTTTTACACAATTCTATTATACTTCTCACCAAACAATCTTTCTAATCAAACAGACTTTACCATGTCACAATACTTTATGAGTTTATTCTTAAGGAAAAACGAAAAAATATTAAGTTACAAAAAAGGAAAAACGAAAAATATTACCACAGTGACGAAATAATGCCCTTGTCATATGTTTTTGTGATGACAAAAAAGAAAAGAAAAATCCGACCTAAATCAATCCAGACCCGATCTATACCACTGGGCCTTAGAATTACATTAGGCTATATAACCCTTTAAAAGTTTTATTTGGAGTGCGATGCGGATGCTCCAAAAGAAAAAATCTACTAAAGAACAGTCTTGGCACAAAACAAAGATTATAGGAATAAAGATAAGTCTTTCCTTTATTGTTATGTACGTTAGGCTCAAAAGAGTGTTGATTAAACTTCATAGACTCATAAATAAATGATATGCTTTCTTCCACAACTCTATTGTGAACCTAAAGTACTACTTTAAAAAGACACATAAACCCGACACTCGTCTCACCTGCATACAGTGGTGGAGTTAGCCATGGATCATGAACCAATCTATTATAGCTAAACAAGCATGTATGAGTTTTGAACTCTTGTCATAGGGGTCAAAAGGAGAAATTTTAACAAGTAAACCATAACAATAACTTGGGAATTAAGCTAAAAATTAAGTTTTATAGATTTCATAGAGGTGACCCCCCCCCCCCTCCCCTTAAAGTAGCATACAAGTACAAGTAAGAGAATTCAAGAAAGCTAGGGAGAGCATAGACAACAAAATAAGAGCACTTTCATCGCAAAGTGCTTAGGACAAAAGGTAAGGAGAGAGGCCCACATAAAAACAAAATTCGATGTTTTTGTTGCCCACACAAGTGCCCAATTTTCGTGAGTGCTTGGCCTGTTTTGCGGACCCTATGACACGTGATGGCTCGCGATTGATCCTTTTTATTATTTTTTTTTAATCTGGAAAAAAAAAATTTAAGCAGTTTTCTTTTTCAGTTCCACAATGAAATAAGGCTTTATTTTTCTTTTATTATTTTGACAAAGGGTCTTCTTTAGGTTAATTAGGCTGTGAATTCTTTTTAAAAAAAAAATAAATTGAAATTCATGTTATATAAATATGAGTTTTTATATTTATTTATGAGTAACGCATTTTACACTACAAAAAAACTGTTGTTTAGCATCATTTATTTTTTATTTTTGCATTAGTTATAAATGATGTAAAAGAATTTTACATCATTTATATAAATGACTCTGAAAGTGATGATGCAAATAATTTACATCATTCTATTAATAATCGATGTAAATAAATTAAATATTCACATCAACTATTATAAGTGATATCAATATATATATCAATTACAATAATTGATGTTAATATTTCTATCATTTAAAAAAACCGATATTAGTAATAGCATCAATCAAATAATTGATTTAATAATTTATATCAATTTTTATTATTGAATTTAAATGATTATCAATTTTTGAAAATGATTTTAAATTTTTTTGTTATTTACAGTCACTATCTTAATTTTTGAAAGTGGTTTTTTTATTAGTACGTATACACAATTAATGTAAATACTACTAAATAAATAAATCAAAATATTTTATTAATTGTTAAATTTCATTTTCTTTGATGTTACAGTTAAATAATAGTAAACCAATAAAAACAAGAAAAAGAAAGAATAAAATTCCCAAAAAAAAACTGTAACTTAATTCGCCATAAGAGTTCTTCAATCAAGCTTCTTCTTCTCTTCTTCTCTTATTCTCTGTATCTTTTGCTCTTGGTGGCAGTTCTTTAAAACTAATAATGCATCTGCAAATAAAACCATCATCACTCAAATAAGAAAAATGCAGATTCGTAGATAAAATAAGATAAAAATGGACGAGACTGTTATTATTGACTAACCTTAACCAATGATGCACTGTGGAAAACACTATTGTGTTTTTTACGGAGATTCAAAGAGTATCATATTCCGATCTGTAGATTCAGCCTCTTCTAAAGAAATGTTCTGTGTATAAGAGAAGAAGAAGTCCTTTGATGAAAAAAAATAAGAGAAGAAGATTGTAAAAACAAGAAGATTGTAAAAAGATGTAAAGGATCGTTGCTTTTATTCAGTTGATTAGATATTAGAAAATGAACGTGATCTAGTAGTTGAGATAAAATAGGAGAAGTTACTATATTTTTGGTAACAAACATATATATTTTAAATGGTGTAAAATTAAATTAACCCATTAAATATAAACTTAACTACTGATATTTATTAATTAGGTCGAAAATGTAGGATATTACTTGTATTTTATTTTTCAACTAAGTTATTGCTTTAATCATTTATAAATTATAGTCAGCATATTTTTTTTTTAAAATATACATTTTGAGATTATTTATTTAGTAAATATATATCCAGTTAACATTTTAATATTCAAAATATCAATTTATCTAACGTACTAATTAGATCAATTCAAATTATTTCTAAATTTTTATCAAAGCAATACATTTTTTATAAGAGTAAATATACAAATTTTATTGATATTTAACTGAGGAAAATAGTTTTTTTCTTAAAACATATATTCAACCAACATAAATGAATAACGTACAAATATTAGTATCTGATTAAAATGATGTTAGTATCATTTTTATCACTGATGTAAAATTTGCAACATTTATTAAAATGATGTTACTTTTGTATCATTCTTATAAGTGATATTAATACAAATTAATAAATGTATCGATCATTTAACTGATGCAAACTTTAGTTTTCTATCATTTCTTAAAAAGTGATATAAACTAATATGGATTCGCATCAATTTCATTGAATTGATGTCAAACTAGTTAATAACATCATCGTTTGTTATAACTGATGTTAAAATAAATAGTTTGTATCATTTGCTAATAAGTAATTCAAATTAACATCACTTATTTTTCTGATTCTACTTAAGTGATGTATTATGATTCTTTTTTTGTAGTGTTAGCTTAACATGATTATCTAAATCTGGGTTTTAGTTCTTAAATATGAGCAAATGGTACATGGTATCTAAATAATTTAGCCAAGCCAGAGTGACATATTAGAAGCTATATTTTTAAAAGCATGTGTTAGACTGTGGCACATCACGCTGAAAATACACTAATCAGAGTTTCTGGTTCACCAGAAATATATTGGAAAAGGTTCTAGAGTGACCAAAGAACATTTTGTGATGGTAAGGTTTGTATGAGCTAATTAAACCCCATTTGAAAGTTCAAGCTTGTTAAATAATTCATATTGTGGGTACTTCGTATGGAAATGTTTAGTTGTTGACAAGATTAATGTGACGATTTTTTATATTCTGATAAGAATTCCACTTTAATAACTCCTATTAAACATGTTCTTAGTATCCTAAATGGACTTGTGTTAAAGAAAAATGAGCGAGTAATTTGAGGAAAGTGATCTAGGTGGGTACTAGTATTAATATGGCTCCATGATGCATGGAAAAAGAGTCAATCTGTTGTAATTGGCCAAAGGTGGAGCCCTAATAAAAATCTCTTTCATTAAGCAGAAAAGATTTTACCGGTTCAACTTTCGAAGTGGTCCACTTCCAAGGAGCTGGAGCCAAGTCTTACTCTGCATGCTGATTTTAGCAGAAGCAAAAGCAGAGGCCTTATTATCTGAAGTGGACTTGTAGTGTAAAATAAATCGAGGAAAGTGATATCTGCTGCTGATATTAATATGGTTCCATGGTGCATAAGAAAATGACTCAAGCTGTTGTATAGTTGGCCAAAGGTTGGAGCCCATATAACAGTAAAAATAATTATAATTGAGTAAAGAAAAATATAGTTGTATTGTTTATTAGAAAAGATTTCACCGTTTCCACTTGCCAAGTGGTCCACTTCCAAGGAGGACAGCGTCTTACTCTGCTGCTGATTTGGCATTAGCAGAAGCTCTTATACTTTCACACTTTGTGGAGTCCGTAGAGTGCCAACTCCCTATATGGCCATCATACAAAAAGTGTGTATGTGTGTGTTAGCAAAATTGAGCTTTGAATTTTTTTTCCTCACATCAACCTGAGGAATAATGAAAATGAAAACAAAAGCAAGTTCCCACACCAATGGGAGTTTACCAACGTTTAAGTGATTTGGTAACAAGTCTAACCACAGATGCAGAGTATTGTACGTGAAAAAGTATGCTACAAAAA
>CAKOAT010496265.1:143433-158640 GCA_932364175.1 Eruca vesicaria subsp. sativa
AAGAAAGATGCCCAATTCTTTTTTTTTTTTTTTTTTTTTTTTGAAAGAATTTTAAATTTATTCAACCAAAAAAACCAGTTTTACAGCAAGTGCAACATTGATCAAAGAGCACAAAGCTACAATATTACAACTCAAACAAAATCAGAACAGAAATTCAAAACATCAATCACCCCTCCCCCTCATGCTTAACCATATGGAACAAGTCAAGCAATGGAAGGGTTATAGGATAATCCTCATTAAAACCATATTAAAGAAAACCCAAATGGGACAAAACTCTAATAATGAAAGAGTAATTATCCTATAACCAGGGGAAAGGAAATGATGCAAAATCAGAAGCCAAGAATACCAGAAGGAAACCAGCAGCACAAATCCCGAAAAAACACGAGAAATCAAGCCAACCACCCAAACCACGATGACCCTCAACACACCAACACACAGCTTCAGATAGTCCAATTCACAATCACTTGAAGATTTTATTTAAGGGTAAGATGATATGCAACGTGATCACTGACCTCTCTAGTATCCTCTTCACTCTCTCTCTCTCTTTCACTTTCGCTCGTTTAATGAACTAGCTCTGTATCTCCTATGAACCCTATTCTCTGCTCAAACCTGAATTTCTCTTGGCTTCTACCTCTTCTCCTAGCGATCGTGACCCTCTAAGGAAAAATTGAATACGTAAGCTACTTGGTTGGGGGTATACACTATTAAAACACCATAACCTCTCTCAAACCAACACACACCAAACTCATTCCTTGCATCTTAGATCTTTCCATTCATCTTTGAGAATGTCGTCTGCTTCCCAAGCTGCCAAAGCTGCCAAGCTAATTGCTGATAGGTTAGCTATTATGCGAGAGGTGAGAAGTACCAACATTAGGAAGTTCAAAGCCACCGTTGACCAAATGATTCACGCCAATGAGTTTGCCCGTGGGGAGTGTATCGTCTCCACCATTGCAAAGGGAGTTGCAAGATCCTTTGGCCTGTCACCAAATGTTGTGGAGATAGTTCCCATGCATAATAACTGGGCATCAGCAGAATTCATGCACACCGTCTTCACACCAATGCCACCACCACAAGCAAAAGGAGAGAAGATACAACCTCCTGTCAAAACCGTGACAGTTTTCAAGGTGATCAAAGCAAGTGGCAAGATAAAATTAAGCGTGAGTATCTTCCCACTTCAGAGATTGAAACCAACTTGGAAGGTGAAGTGTTAATCAAGGAATACCAACGTCCCTCTCCCCAAACCGACGACGAGTAAGGCACGACAACACCATCTATCTTATCATCTAAAGCTTTTAATTTATCTATGCTTCCGTGTAATTCCAATCTTTCTCCACTTAGCTTTATTTGATCTCTCTAGTTTTTAATTCCTTGTGTATTTGTTTCTTTGAAATGAATACATAAATCTATCTTAAGTTGTTAGTGCTAATTATCTATTATCTATTATTATAATTAATATTGTTATTAAGTGCATGACTTTCAATATCAAAATGACAAAGAACAAGAAAAGAACGGATAATGAATGATATCACCAAAAACAAGATACCTTTAAACTTTGATTCAATGGCCAAAAGTTTACGAAGTTGTTATGGTGTGGTGAATAGGTGTCTGTAAATCCCAGAAAATCAGTAGACTAATTCCCAGAACTAGTTTAAGGCGCTCAAATCCAAGAAAATCACTTTGTTCAAACTCAGAGACTACATTATCCATCTTATATATTTTTGTTTTGGGATCCCACTTGACTTATATTTTTGTTTTGGGATCCCACTTGACTCGAGAGAGAGAGAGAGAGAGAGAGAGAGAGAGAGAGAGAGAGAGAGAGAGAGAGAGAGAGAGAGAGAAATTTGTGAACGATCGCATGTACATTTACATGAAAGCAGAGATCAAACAAAGTCCTAATTTCTCCAGTGCGAGATAAAAAGCATCTTGTAATACACTAGTAACTGTTAATCATTAATAAACAGAGTTAAGTTCCTTCAACTGCAAGTTTCCATATCAACCATGCCTCTGCTAGAGTCAATCTTAGAAAATATTTTTCGAAACTTTTTGTTTAGAGCATGTCGTTATATGTAATTCAGATGATAAGTATTAAGGAAAAGCCCAAAGAGCAGAAGAAGGCCCAACTGGTAGAGGCCCAAGCTTTGTCTTCGTGTGTTTCAACGTTTAACGGTAACAAGATGGAGAAGGGAAATACAGCTGGTCGTAGTACGGTAAAGCAAGAGAATCTTATCCAGCTACACAACAGATTTGGAGCTCTTGGATCTCGTGCAGAGACGTGTCACTAATGATTGGATGAGCTCGGAATTCTAGGGCTTTTCCTCTTTAGTATATAAGCTTGTCTTCCTCCTCTGTAAAACGTTAAGTCGAAAACATTAATAAAAGTTTCTTCTTCTTCATCTTATATCAAAAGAATTACATGGTATCAGAGCTCCGGTCGATTCATGGCTGACGACTCTGACATTGTTAAGGATTCTACTCTCACCATAAATCAGTGTGTTACGTTTAAGTGAAGTTCCACTAATTACCTCCTGTGGAAGCTTCAGATCGAGACATGGCTCAACAGTCAGGCACTTATGGGACATGTGAATGGAAGCACTCCACGTCCTCCGACCACCATTCAGATCCGCACCAACGATGAGGTCACCGAAGCTCCTAACCCGGAACTCATCAAGTGGATGCGTAATGACCAGAAGATTATGGCGTGGTTTTTTCGGTACACTCACAGAGGAAGCTCTCAGATCTGTTTATGGTCTTCAAACAACGCAAGAGGTCTGGCTTTCCCTTGCTAAGAAGTACAACCGTATCTCAGCTTTTCGTAAGTGTGACCTTCAACGTCGCCTGCAGTCTGCGTCAAAACAAGGTAAAACTCTCTCCGAGTATCTGAGTTCGGTCAAGCTCATTTGTGATCAGTTAGACTCGATAGGATGTCCGGTTCCTGAGAATGAGAAGATCTATGGAGTACTGAACGGTTTAGGACAAGAATATGAGTCTATTACTGCTGTGATTGAGAATGCTATGGATGCCCAAACTTGCCTTACTCTGGATGACGTGGAGATCCAGTTAATTAACTTTGATGAGAAGATTCAGACCTATGCTGCAAACACCTCTGTTTCTCCACATCAAGCCTTCGCTGCAGGAAGAGGTTACAGTAATAGAGGCAGAGGAAGGTATGGTTCTTCTCGTGGCCGTGGGTCATACTCAACCAGAGGAAGGGGTTTCCATCAACAGATCAATAATGGCTCCTCGGACAACAACACTCGACCTACATGCCAAATCTGCAACAAGTATGGTCATCCTGCTTACAAGTGCTACAAACGCTTCGATCATGCTTACCAAGCAGAGGACTACAACAACGCTCTTGCTGCAATAAGGATCTCAGACAACAGTCCACAGTCTGGAAGTGAGTGGTACGCAGATTCAGGAGCTACAGCACACATCACCAACTCCTCTTCTCAGCTGCAATCTGCTCAAGCATACCATGGTGATGACTCTGTCATCGTTGGTAATGGTGAGTTTCTTCCTATCACCCATATAGGTTCAGCTGTTTTGTCTAGTGACCAAGGTAATATACCGTTTCTAGATGTGCTTGTGTGTCCTGGTATTACTAAGTCTTTATTGTCTGTTTCTAAACTCACGGCTGATTATCCGTGTGCTGTTGAGTTTGATTCTGATGGTGTGATTGTGAAGGACAAGCGGACACAACAGCTCCTAACCAGAGGAAGCAGACATAAAGACCTTTACATGTTAGAGAACTCGAAGTTTCTTGTTTACTACTCAACTAGGCAACAAGTTACAAGTGATGAGGTGTGGCATATGCGGCTTGGTCATCCTCACAAAGCGATTCTCCAACAACTCTCTGCGAGTAAAGCCATTATCATCAATATGTCTGGTTCTTCAACGTCTTGTGATGCTTGTAGGCTGCGCAAATCTACTAGACTTCCCTTTGTTTCTTCTGAGTTTGTTTCAAATAAGTGTCTTGAACAAATACACTGTGATTTGTGGGGACCTTCTCCTGTTGTTTCTCCTCAGGGTTTTCGGTGTTATGTGATATTTGTTGACAATTTCTCAAGATACACATGGTTTTATCCCTTGAAGCTTAAGTCTGATTTCCTTTCTATCTTTCTTGGCTTCCAAAAATTTGTTGGACACAGTTTGACAGTAAGATTCAAAGCTTTTAGTGAGATGGGGGTGGTGAGTTTACAAGTAAAGCGTTTGTGAGTCATCCTGCTGGCTGTGGTATCCGTCAGTTGCTGTCTTGTCCACACACACCTCAACAAAATGGTCTTGCAGAGCGTAAGCACAGAAGCATCACTGAGCTTGGTCTAACGCTTATGTTTTAAAGCAAAGTCCGTCAGTCCTTTTGGGTTGAGGCTTTCTTCACAGCAAGCTACCTCATCAACCTTTTACCCTCATCCGTCTTGAAAGACAACAACAGCCCTTATGAGAATTTGATGCAGAGACCTCCCTTATATACTGCTCTTCGTGTCTTCGGTTGTAAATTCTTTCCCCATCTCAAGCCTTATGCAACAAACAAACTTGATCCCAAGTCTCTCGTGTGTGTTTTCTAGGGGTACAATGACATATACAAGGGCTATAGGTGTTATCATCCTCCCACAAAGACAGTTTACATATCAAGGCACGTTCTGTTTGAGGAAGAAAGCTTTCCTTTTGAAGAGATATACAAAAGAGCAGAAGAAGGCCCAACTGGTAGAGGCCCAAGCTTTGAGTCAAGCTTTGTCTTCTTGTGTTTCAACGTTCAACGGTAACAAGATGGAGAAGGGAAATACAGCTGGTCGTAGTACGGTAAAGCAAGAGAATCTTATCCAGCTACACAACAGATTCGGAGCTCTTGGATCTCGTGCAGAGACGTGTCACTAATGATTGGATGAGCTCAGCATTCTAGGGATTTTCCTCTTTAGTATATAAGCTTGTCTTCCTCCTCTGTAAAACGTTAAGTCGAAAACATTAATAAAAGTTTCTTCTTCTTCATCTTATATCAAAAGAATTACAATTAGTACCTCTAGTCCCCATGAGCGTGAAATATGTTAGTTAGTCCCACACAATCTCTAACTACAAAGATACTCCAGTATGTCATTCAATTATCACGTTACTTGGCATCTACGTTTTGTTCAGTTTTGGCCAAGACATGGACTACCAAAGGAACATGTAACCTGTAATGTGTCTAACATATCCATATGTGTTGTTACCAAACTAAATTAAATAGACATAATGGCTTCAGCTACTACCAAGAATGAAAATGCTGACGAATGCAGCACAAACCATTTCTTGTTGGACTCACTCACTAACGAGCCAACCGGTACGTGAACCTCAAGGCTGAAAGAAAGAACAAGTGAAATATCAAGAGAGCCGTAAGGGGAGATTCTTAGAGAAGGACCAAATCCTCCTCCAAGTGAGGCTGGCTGATATCACTTAAATTACCCTAAGGAGTGAATTACTCTCATCAAAAGAGGTTCATCGTAGTACTTAGGGATCGAATCCACAAGGAACTAGAGACACAAAAGATATAATCCTAAGTGATTAAGCTCGGTTGAAAAAGGTTTAAAACAGTAAATAAAATAAGTAGCAATGGTAAGTTGCTAAAGAGAATAGGTTTTGGTTTTGAAAACAATGAAGGAAAATAATTAGATTCAAGGTTACTATTCAGAAAATCAGGATTATAGATCTATGGATGTCTTAACGAATTGCTTGCAAATATATGAGAACTTCAATCCTTAGACAAATCTATAGCTGTCGCTAGTTAGACTCGTCCATTGATCTGATTGCCGACTGCATCGGTCGATGTTGCTATCGCAGTGTCGATCGATATAAGCTGTCGTCGATCGATACCCCTAGAAGAGCATCGATCGATATTAAGTATCAGATCGGATCGAACTATTGTTCACCCGAGAATTTCTATAAGACCGGCTATCGCATCGTGCCTTAATAGAGTCTGGGTTTAGCCAAATGATTTCAGGAAGATGACTATTAGATTAATCACTCCATAATCAATACTCTAGGTAGCAAGTCTAGAGTAAGCATTAGGGTTCATTTGGATAATGAATATAACAACTCAACAATCCATAGTTGGGGCTAATCCCTCATAACTATTTGAACCCCAAATCTAACATATGAATCTACTCAGACATAGCCAAGAGATTCATAGCAAAAGAATAAGAAAAGAACATGCTTTTATTGCTAAATAGAATAGAATAGAATACAAAACTTGGTTCAAAACTTCTTATCTCTAAAGGCTCATAGGCATAGGTATAAATAGGGAGTATAATTAGGTTAAAAACTCGTCAGGGGCAGTCTTGTAATTTGGTGAGAACTTGGGCTTCAAGTTGGCCAAATAAATCTTGCTCATCACGCTCTGTATCGATCGATGGTACATTGCGTACATCGATCGATGGGGGATCTCGACTTCAACTTCTACGGAAGCGTCATCGATCGATTACACAGGGTGTGTATCGATCGATATGTATCTCTTATATCGGATCTTCATAGTCATCTTGAAAAACTCTTCTTTAAGCACCAAAAGGCACCTAAATCATCACTTTACCACAAAATTCTCCTGAACCTGAAAACATACCTAATAGACACCAAAACATAGATAATTATAAAAAAACATATAGAAAATATGACCAAAAGCGGGTCAAAATCATGGTCTATCAACTCCCCCAGACTTAACCTTTTGCTTGTCCTCAAGCAAACATCATGTTAGTCTTGAAAAGAAGTTTAAAAACAGCAGGGACTCAATCAAAATCTTAACTTAAAAATTATAACCTCTTACTTTGTTGCAAACCACATCTTATTCCATCAACTACATGAGTATATTATACCATATCCTAGCTTAGAAACTTAATCATCTAGCAAATAAACTTAAACATTCCTTGTCTTTCTATCCCCTCTACTGATTTCATTTATGCATAAAAATAAAGGTGTAGGCTTTACCTTGGGAGTATCGATCAAGGAACACTTGGATTCAACTCAAACAAGTTTTCAGGCATTCTCATCCTGGTTCCCTTTCTTTCTATATCCCCCTTCTCTGAATCTCAACTCTTCTTTCTTTAATATCAATCCCAATGAACGGTTAATGTTCATCTTATTGATCTTTCTCAATTTGTAAGCGAATAGTGGGGTCATAGGTAATGTACTTCTCCCTCGTTGTGATCATTCCTTTGATTTAGAATAGTGGGGTCATAGGTAATGTACCTCTCCCTCTGCCTCTCAGGAAATCATCTCAATCTTTTATTTTCTGGGGATGCCGAACGAAGGAAAGAAGGAAACCAAAATTTTTGAGATTTTTACCTTCCAGACTTGCAAGAGGATTCCGATCCCTTGCATACCAAGCCCCAAGACAAGCAATAGATGTCAGGTTAGGTTGCACTACAAGAAAACATGTTGTTTGACACCATCAAAACAGTCACAAAATAGTGGCAAATGCAATGTTTGCGACTATGTAGCGACTTTAAGAAGTAGTCGCATATTTTTGGTCGCAAATTCTTTTGGTCGCAGAGTAGTTGCTAACTTACTACTACACTATGATGCCATACGCAGTCATATATTACAGACTACTTATACACAGAATTAATAAGTACTTACTTAGCTACTACTCTGTGACTTTTAATAATTATTTAAAAAATAAAACAAATACAAACCACTATTTTATTTTTAGAAAATTAAAATTAATAAAACTGATTTTTTAAACATTTGTGAACAATCCAATAAACCATAAATTTTGTCAATTTTCAGTTTTTCTCCTCTGATTTTAAAATTACAAAAAGATATAAAATAAAATACAATTTTTTTATAAAAAAAAATCCTTCAACGGAGAAGAAAGTAGAGCCGACGATGGAGAATCAACGTCTCCACCACAAAGTCACTTCTAAATTCAGCTTTTTCTCAACTCCCCCAGCCTCGTTCCGTTTTCGACACCTACAGCCTCCACTTCTTGATCTCCGAGTCTTCTCGGTCCTAAGCTAATGTTCAGAACCACCACCCCAAAACAAATCCAATCACGACGCTGACGAGAAAAAAGTAGTCTCCTTTCTTCTTCGGCGAGCATATCCCTCGAGAGAAAATATATCCACCAAATCAAACTCAACAATTAAAACCTGAAACCTGAAACCCATTTATTTGATATTCTACAATGGTTAGAATACAGATAGAGCTATTGAACGAAAGGTGAAAGACAGCATATAAAGAGAGAAAAGACAGAGAAATCACAAGAGAGATTGAACACCGATGAAAAGATAGAGACACATGTAAAGAGAGATAGTAGTTACCAGATCTGCAGAGATTGAAGACCAATGAGAAAAAAAAAGCAGTTTGGAGGCGGTGGGATTAAGAGAATAAAAAAAGGAGGGGTCGTGAAAGAATCAAGGGTTTTCACAACTTTTTAGTTTATTATATTAGTAAATTTTACTGAAAATTTAGGAAAGGGGGAAATCTGGGCGCCTAAAATTTTAGTCAAATCAAATGTTGGTAGTACCAAAAAAGATTAGTAATTTCTGACGTTCTTACAACTGTTACAAAAAAAAGTTGAAAATGCAATCCCTAAACCCTATAATTACAACCCCAAACACTTGAATATATGAAAATTCATTCATTTTGTAAGTTTGAAGTATATATTTCACTTGAATATAAGAATGTACAATCATATACCCTATCACTTTAAAATTTTCCAAAAATTTTAAAATTAATTCATAAAATTCAAACAAACACATTGCATATTAAGGATTTATGTGATAACAAGTTATAAAAATTGGAATTTTGATATCTAAAATGTATTTTATAGACTTATTGTTTATAGTAGTTACATATATTCAAGTGTTTGTGACTTGTTTAGAGATTGGTTTTTTCCAATTTTTTTTAACTATAACAAAATGAAAAATATATTTAAATCCCTAAATCCTATAAATCCTAAACACTTGAATATATGAATTTCCAGTTCATTTTTTTTTTGGTTAAATTAAAGCACATATTCAACATGAATCCAAGAATCTATATTCATACATTTTGTGATTTTGCTTCTTAAAAAAAATTCAAATCATTTCACAAAATACAAACAAACACATTACATATTAAAGAGTTATATCATAACAGAGTTTAAAATTGGATTTGGGTTTAAAGATTGACTTATTTTTAATTTTCCAGTTTTTATAACAAAGACAATATTTTCCACGTTTTTAACTACTTCTTGTCTGACTATTTTGCAACAATTTTGTTATGCAAACAAATAATCACAAAACAGTCGCACTATTGAGACTACTTGGCGACTATATATACAGCGTTGATATATAGTCTGAATTGAGTCGCTAATTTGCAACATACTAGTGACTATAAAGTGCTGTCTTAAATAAGTGACTATTTTGCTTCTTCATTTTCTGTAGTCTCTAAATGGTCACACTTTTGTTATAAACGAGTCTCAAATATTTGTGACTGATTTAGCAGTCGCAAAATGTAGTCACAAATAAACAGTTTTCTTGTAGTGTTGGAAATTAGCTTTGGTTCTTCCAGAAAATCATGAAAGTGTTGACATAGGTGATCGGTGATCCACTTTAGCATCTATAGTACTTTCTGCAATCAATAAATCTAAGAATGGTGCTAAAGAGTGGTAAGATAAAAAGTAAGACTTTGAAATTTTTTCCCTTTCTTGACTCAATAAAACCAATTTTTGAAAACTTTATCAAAAATATCAAAAAGAGGTAAAGTAGCATCAGTAATCAACTCCCCCAGACTTAAATCATACACTGTCCTCAGTGTATAATTAGTCGGAGTTAGAGCATAAGAAAAATTAAATATGTGTAACTGATATCAAAAATTGGAAACGATATACATGACCGATATGGGTATCGATCGATGGTGAGTCGCCATCGTCGATCGATGCGTGTTGGTCTGTGTCGAGCGATATCGACTGGTTCGTATCGGTCGATAGGTATGGATCGTGTGTCTATCTTCCTAAAAAAAATAAAAACGAAACTAGTAAGTAAAAATAAAATAAAATAAGTTTGTAAAATACCTAACAGTGGGTTGCCTCCCACTCAGCGCTTGTTTAAAGTCAGTTTAGCTTGACTATGGAAGTATGGTTGCTAGTGAGGTGGGTTGCAGGTACTTGTTGGTAAACAAGTGTCCTCCTGTTCTTGTGTTTCATCAAACCAAGAGGTTAGAAAGCTTCTTGTGGCCTTCTCACTTCTGGTCATTCTAGTCTTCAAACCATAAACTTCTGCATGGATCTTTTCGAACCACCTTTCTAAGTTGGCAATGCTGTATTGATGTTTGCCAATCATGCTGTGGATGTGGTCTGTTGTGCGTTGCATGGTGTCGTGGTGTGGTGGATCGTCGGTGGAGGTTGGAGGTTGCATATCGATCGATGTGTTGGGTGCTTCATCGATCGATGGCGATGGGTCAGGTCGGCTGGCGAGCTGTCTTTGGATATCTTTTACCTCCTTCTGAATACCTTCCATTCACAGGTCCAAACTATTAACATCATTCTGCACTGGAACCAATACTTGTCCAGTAGATAGTAATCTTCGTTTTCACAAGCTTCAATGGATTTGTAGATCTCGGCTGTGGTTTCTTCAAATTCTTCCCTTGTATAGAATTCTTGAGCACGGGTGCCGATCGATGGACTGGGTTTGTCATCGACCGATAGCTTCTGGAAGTGGTCTTCGATTAGGTTAGGTACGGGTGTATCGATCGATGCAGGGGGATCTGTATCGGTCGATGGCTGTGGTTGAGACTGCAGTTGTGCACGTAAGGTCTTGATTTCTTCTTCAAGGGCTTCTTTTTCATACCGTACTAAATCTTTGCTTGGGGTATTCCAGAGCATATCACTGCGAAGTCTGGATAGGTCCTTCTCATGTTCTTGTCTTAGTACCCCTATCTCCCAGTTGTGATCTCCGGTTTTTTCATTTAGCATATAGGTGACTTCGGCTTGTGTGTAGAGCTTGCAATCAGGAACTCCTTTAGTGTAGGCTTCAGCAAACTCTGGTAGACAGAAACAAGAGCGGCCGGATAATGAGGCTCTCTTCAGCAAGTTCCTCATGTCTTCTTTGTAGACATGGATGATATCTCCGTTGATTCCTCTGGCATAACCAGCTTCATCTCTGTAAACACCGAATTCATCTTTCTTTTCCCAGGAGAAACGACGAACTCCGTGTTTGAAAGCTCTTTTTCCAATCTCGCGGTGTATATCGGTTGATGCTCGTCGCCATGCATCGGTCGATGCCTGCTGAAATTGGAGTGGATCGTTTGGGTAGCAGGGTGGTTGTGTAGAGGGGGTTACTGGACCATAAGCCATCTGGAGTAAGTCTGCAACATCTTCTGTGGAGATAGGAATGATTCTCCCGTCTATAGCACGTGCATGACCATCTGAATCCCTGAAAATACCAAACTCATCCGGAATTAGTGAATTTAAATCAAATTTAGGTGTTTGTACCTCGGATGGTGTTGTGGCAGGATCGGTTGGTGGTCTGGGATTGATATCGATCGATNAGTCTGCAACATCTTCTGTGGAGATAGGAATGATTCTCCCGTCTATAGCACGTGCATGACCATCTGAATCCCTGAAAATACCAAACTCATCCGGAATTAGTGAATTTAAATCAAATTTAGGTGTTTGTACCTCGGATGGTGTTGTGGCAGGATCGGTTGGTGGTCTGGGATTGATATCGATCGATGGAGAAATGTCTTCATCGATCGATGGCTTGTAGGGCGTATCGGTCGATGGATTGTACTCCTTGTCGAGCGATACGGGATCTGCAGGTTGAGTTGCGGCTTGTAGGGGTGTTGTGTCTACTGCAAAACTTTCGTGATAACCGCTGGCCCAGCTTCCAGTCGAGTAATCTCTGTCTCGTGGTTCGTGTGGGACATAGACTGGTCTGCAGTAGGGTTCGTCGCTTGTTGATTCGAACCGTCGTTTGCGCGATCTGGGGTAGGGCATATCGATTGATGGACAAGGTGTCATATCGGTCGATGCTCGTCGGATGAAGGTCGGGAATGGAGGCTGTGCTTCATCTTCTCAAAGAAATCGGTACTCTATAGCTCGTTCCTCCTCATTATCTTCATCATACTCCTCCTGAGCATTTATACTAGCAAGCTCGGGCAAGTAGTGATCGTTTTCCCAATCGTCTGCGTTGAAATCGGCTTCTAGGAACTCGGCTGCGGTCCGTCGGAAGGTTCCATCGAGCGATGGCCGGGTAGGACCGTCGGTCGATGGTGCTGCAAGGATATCGATCGATGGGGTAGAGGTGTCATCGGTCGATACTGCTTCTTCGGTGTCATACTCTTCCATAGAATCAAATTCGTGGGCACAGAAACAAGTGGCTACGAGTGTTGAGCTGGCTGGCCTTGGGAACTTGATTACTGGTACAGGATCGTACTGAATGGAAGGGTTGATTAGGGTTACGCAGAGCTTGTTTATTTGGAGGTCACAAACAGCTCCAACTGTGGCTAAGAAGGCTCTTCCAAGTAGTAGAGAAGTCTTGAAGTTCAGCTTGTTGGAGAGGATATGGAAGTCTGTAAGAATTAGGGTTTCTCCAATCTGTACCTCAAGGTTGCGAACGATGCCTTCAGAGCTCTGCTGAGAACAATCTACAAATATGAAAGTTTCTTCAGAAGGCTCTATCTTCAGACCTAGATGATCTGCCATGAGCTTTGGTAAGATGCTAACTCCGGATCCTGTGTCACAAAGGGCATGTGGGAACTCAACACCTCTAATGGAGCAAGGTATTGTGAACTTCCCTAGATCATTCTTCTTCTTCAGTGTGATCTTCTGCTTGAGGCTATGTTTGACGTGGTTAAACATCCTCCTGATGTCTACTTCGGTCTCCTTTGATTCTCTGAAGAACATCCACAATCTGTGGTGAGAAGTAGGCTTCTTCAAAAGGTTTCTCTTTAGGTATTCTGAGGACTCTTTTTCTGAAGCTTGACAACTCCTTCTCATTAGCTTCTCTTTTATAGGGTTTAGGTATCTTCTCTTTCCTTTTTCGGAGCACTCTCCCCATATTTTCCATATTTATCTCCATGGACTCAAAAATATATGTGGGTCTCGCTTTTAGGGCTGCTGTAGGGTTTCTGGTGGTGTAATATCGCTCCCGGAAAGCGTCAACACCTGCACTGTCGATTTGGGAAGTGGCACTCGGCATTGGGGTACTTCATATCGATCGACACTGGTAGGTGTGTGTCGAGCGATGCCAGGGTCTGGATGTCGATCGATGATGGGGGCATCATGTCGATCGATGACAGGGCTGGGCGGATGTGGGTGAAGTGTGGTGAATTCGGCGTGAGACATAATCTTGACGGAATTGCACTCGCGAGGGTTTTCGTCGGAGTTCATCGATCGACACTCGTCGTAGTCAATCGATCGATGAACTAAAGGTGATATCGATCGATGTCGAGCTGGTGATATCGATCGATAGTAATCGTAGGCGAATTCTCTTTCACTCTCATCATCAGATCTCTAAATCTCTTCTACTACTTCTTGCCAAAAGTCATCATCTAGGAGGGCATTGATGTTCTGGGTGTGGGTAAACTCCTGCTTCTTAACTGCTTCTCCTGTCTGGAACACCTGGGTCTCTAGCTTCTTCACATGGGTGCTGAGTGCATCTATCTTCGTCATGAAGGTGGTGTAGATAGAATCTATCTTTCCATTGAAGTTTACCTCGAGCTTCTGCTGACTCTCAAGTATCTTGTTCATCAATTCCTCCAGTTTATATCTTGGGTGGGTGGGTGTGGATTTGAGTAGAAGGCACTTCCATAGCTTCTGTTGTTGTTAGGGTTGCTGCTGCTGAAAGTGTTGGGCTTCTGGGGATTCTGGTTATAGTTGCTTCTCTGGCTTGTGAAGTTTCTGAATCCTCCTTGGTTACCAGATCTCTGAAAACCGGCTCCACTATTCCATTTGACGTCTTCTTCAACCATTTCTGAATCTTCCACTGCACAGATCTGTTTGTTTAGGAGCTTCTGAATGTTGTCTAGCTGTGCTTGAACTTCATTGACATACTCCTTTCCAGGGGATGATGTAGTCTTCATATAGTTTCTTGTGCTGTTGCTGGAAGCTAAGTTGTCAATTAGCTTGATAGCATTCTGAGGATTCCTGGTGGTGAAGTTGCCATCGCTAGCTGTATCAAGGGCTCTCTTGAAACCGGGGCTGATGCCTCTATAGAAGGTGCAGAGCAGTTGCACTTGGTTCAATCCGTGGTGTGGGCAGTCTCGCTGGTAAGACTTGAATCTATTCCAAGTATCCTTGAATGACTCTTCAGGGGCTTGGGTGAATGTAGCAATCTTCTTCCTCCAGTCTTCAGCGTGTAAATCATCAAAGAAATTACGCAGGAAGGCGTGCTTGATATTATTCCAGGTGGTAAGGGAACCTGGTGGTAGTTGTCTTAGCCACTGCAAAGCTTCTCCAGATAAAGAGTACTTGAAAAGCTTGCAGAAAAGATACTCTTGAGGGACTCCTTTTGCTTTGACTAGGGTGACAAGATCCTCGAGCCTCTCCAAATTGTCCATAGGATGCTCATGGGGTAAACCACGAAAAGGGATTTGACCCACAAGTGTGTAGTACTGCGGCTTGAGCTCAATATCTCCTCTCTGGATGGCAGGATGTAGGATGGCTGATCGGTTTGAATAGAATTGATCGGGGCGGTTGTAGTCAGCCAAAGTTCTGGTCTCCTCTACAGGTTGAATGATGCATGTAGGTGCAGTCTCTTCTTCAATAATGATCTCCTTCTGATCATTCAGCTTCTGACCTGCTGCATTTCGCAGGTGACCATCTTGATCACGCAGGTCTCCATTCTCATCGGGTATGAGAATCATAGGCGCTACCATGTCTCGCCGGTTAGTATCGATCGATGTCAGGTGTGGTGTATCGACCGATGTCAAGTGAGGGGTATCAGTCGACGAACGGTTGTTGATGTCGATCGATGAGGTGGTGAAGGTATCGGTTGACGAACGGATGTTGATCGTCGGTGGAAATGGCGTATCGGTCGATACGATGGTAGTGGTATCGATCTATGCGGAGCGTATGTCCTTGCGGATGCTACGCTCTAGGTTGTTGGGATCTTCTGAGTACAAAAGCTGCTTGTTCTTGTTGCTTCTAGTACTGCTGGGCATGTACCTGAAAGAGACAAAAAGAAAAAGAAAAAGATTTTGTGTCAAAAGATAGAAAAATAAAATAACAAATAACCTAGACTGAATCAGATTAAATCTAAT
>CAKOAT010496265.1:168394-195250 GCA_932364175.1 Eruca vesicaria subsp. sativa
CTTCCATAAATTAAAAGGAATGAAGTTATTATAGTTAATATATGCAAATCGTTATCAAATCGTATATTTTCCTTTTCTTCCATTACATGTGTGCGATATATATAAATATATAAACTATGTTACATGCGTTATATGCGTCTCTAATTATTTTTCCCTAGCAAATTTCAATTGAACCTAAAGCCGCCACGTCAGTTTAATTAATATGCTAATTGATTGACAACTAAGCAAAGTTACTTTTTAATTAATACAAACTTGAGGTTACATCTTTTCAAATGTTTCTCAATTAATATATAGAGGATAACACCAAGTTACCAGTTTACAACTTCTAAAAAACCAAGACACGTAAAAAAATTATCAACACCTGTTCTATATATTTTTCCATCAGCTGTTGCTATAAAAATATTATGTACCGACAATGTTGTTATCCTTTTTTAACTCGAACTATCCCGACTACTCTTTCAATATTTATTACGTTTGTGATTTGTGTAATAGATAAGATGAAGAATAATGAAGTTTTCAGTATATGACAGATGACAATGAAGTGGTGAATAAAGGATGGATAACAACGAGTCACGTGCTGTGGGAAAGTGGAACATAACACAACTAAGAGCACAAACAATAAATGCAGCTTGTTCTGCTCATTCGAGAATCATCTTTATTGACAAAGATATATATATTGGTTCATATATCTATATGCCTTTAAAAAAAGCATTTACTCTTTTAGTGATGTTTTATTAGCAAGTAATCACGTTAAGACCAATTAGAACTTGACAAATCAATTAAAATACCGAGGGTCTTTTCTTCAACGACGAAGCTACAAACTCTTGAGTTATATTCCATCTGTTTCAAATTATATGTCATTCTAGAATAAAATTTTTAATTTATTGATTTTAAATGTCATTCTATTTTTTCTTTGGTTAAAAAGTGGTTAGGTGTATAGGTAATTGTGTTTTTATTTTAAAACTATGTAAAATTAATTGTTTTCTTAATTTGTGTGCAAAAACATAGAATGACAACTAAATTGAAATGGAGTAAGTATTAAAAAGGCTCCTTAATCTTTTCCTAAAAGGTTATATTAGATAATCAGTTTTATTTAGTCCAAAATATAAAGGCAAAATCAAAAATTTGTTTTTCATATTTAAGACATCTACTAATTGTGTTTATAGATTTATTTGTCAACTATAGTCTAGAGGTAATATACTAGTATTTATAGTTATATATATACTAGGATTAGACATGCGTCTTGCGCAGGATTAATGTATGTAATTAAAATATAAAATTTTAGTATTGGCAAATTTAAAATTTACATATGATTGTTTTTATATATATTTGAAACTTTAGAATTTTGGAACTTTTATATAATTATCTATTCGTAGGATCAGAAAAAATTGTAATTAGAACTGTATATCAAAGCGTAGAATTTAATGGACCTAATTTCATATCTCTTTTCACTTTTCAGTGTTCGAGTGATGGAAAATAAACGGAATGCCAATGAGCTTGATTGGTAGAGTATTAGCAAGTTCTCTAATACTTTCTTAAGAAGCAATTGGTAAAATATTTGCATTTAAAATAAATAAATTTCAAAACTAGTTTAATATAATTTATTTATTTGTCTAATAATATTTCTAATTATATTGTTTACAAATTATTTATTTCTAACAAGATAATTTTATCAAAAATAATTTAAATTTTAAATTATTTTTTAAAAACAATAGTTTAAGTTTTTCAAATACAAATAAACAATTTAAAATTAATTATGGTCATGATTTAACATAACCATAATGATTTAAAAATTAAAATTTTCAAAATTAACAAATTAAAAATTAACTAAAATTTATATCATGATTTAAAAATTTAAAAATTAATTATGGTTATGAGAATTTTACGTTCACGTGTCAATCCTATTTATCTTCAATTTTTTTCTCTTGTTGTGTTTTTTTTTTGGTTATTACTCGATATAAATATATATTTTGAAGTTTATTCTCATTTTGTTTGTTTGTTTTGACCTGGGATTTAGAAAATACTTAAGATTTAAAATAATTAAAGAGATACATACTTAGGTTAAAATTTACACTTTATGCACAATATGTATTTTATATTTATTATTTATTTTATATTTTCTGCATATTATAAAATAATAAGATAATAAATATAGATTAAATAACTAAGAAATCAGTTACTAGTATGTAATAAATTGGCGTATGCATATAAATTTAATTATCACTCTTGTTTATTCGCAGTTAGGGTAAATAAATCAAAATAATCAATCTTATATATTATATATGATATATAATTAAATTTAAATGATATAAACATAGTAATATAGCACACTTTTAATATGGATATTTATTAAATGAGGTTTCTACTCATATGATTTTATGATTATTTGCATATTTGTGTAACAAAACTTTACACCAATGAATTTTTTTTAATGTGAGATATTTAGTAGTTTCAATAATTTAAAATCATTTTAAAAAAATGACATATTTCAAAATGAAAATATTAACTTTTCAATATATGTTCAATGCAAATATAAAAATATAAATATGTATTTTCGTACGATGTATAGTTTAATTTGAACGATATGAAACATATATAGAAACTAAAATGATTTCTTCATATGGTCTTATAATAATTATCTTTTAATATAGAAAAAATTAAAACTTTGATCCTAAAAGTTTATGTGATATTTTTAACAGTTTTAGTAATTTATACTCATTTTAATAAATTCGAAATAAAACATACAGAAAAAAATCTAAATTTTTATTATATGATTAGTGTAATTGTGTAATTTATTTTAATAAAAAAGAAATAAACAACATGATAAAAAGTATACAGATTGTTATCAAATCTTTATTGTTTAAAATCATTAATTGTTATATATATATATATATATTTTTTAATCACATTAGGTAATTCCGTAGGTTTTAGCATGCGAAACAATAAATATTGATATATGCGACCAACTATAGCCTACGAAGTATTATATTTCTAGAGTATAATTTTAGACTTTACATTATATTACATGCTCTAGAATCCTTTTAAATTGAAATAGAAGACAAATAGCTATGCCACATAGGATTGAGGTTATTTTTAATTTTTACAAACTTAACGTTACAATTTTTTAAATGATTATCTTTTAATATATATAGGGGATATATATATATATATGTATATGTATGCATATTTTTATAGTTGAAGTCTATATCAGCTGCCAATTGATCAGTATATATATATATGAATATTCTGCACATTTTTAATACTCCAAACAATATATATATAAAAAACTGTTATTGTTTTGTAAATAGGAATTTCCCTGCTAAATATTACGAAATCTATGAAATTATTTGTAACGAATGCATGACTTTGATTTGTGGGTAGTCATCAAATATATTGATAAAACAAACCATATACTGAAAAGATGATTAGTGAATCATATTACTCTAAAATATAAACCAATTGAAAGAAAGTACTGTTTCCTCATATAGATGTGTTCTGTAGATTATATCTTCTTTTGAAAATTGTATCATCATTAGGCATCATAAATTATATCAACATCTAAGATACGTGTGTTAGCCTAACTGTAGATCCATCATCCATGTGTTATAAATTATTTATTAACAATATATGATCTCGCGTAATAGTTAGGCCGCAAATGATACTCTAATTATATATTTAAATGAACGATGCGCATTTCACGGCAATCATAAAATTATAAATTAATTGAGATATTTAATTATATTAATAACTTTAAAATGATTAAGGTGATGATAAAGAAATATTGGACTGGAATTTACACGACTACTAAAATTCATTTACCAACTTGTCGATGCAGCTGCAACATTACGTGGAAGTGTTACAGATTGCGTACTGGAACCTAAACCTGTGGTTAAATAATATTGTATGCCTGCTTTAAACTATACTGAAAAGTTTATGATAATATTTATACTGTCTGTTTGTACACAAAGTTCATTAGAGTGGTCGATAATGAGTTAATCAAATGAAAGTTACTGTAATTTAACGTTGAAAAAGAGCTAGATGCTAGTTCAATACTGGAAAAGTTTATAGATATCTTGCCCTAGTTTCGGCAAAATTTATGTGTTTTTCCTTTTTATTCTTATAATTTTCAGTTTTATTCATGTACTGCATCTGAATCAGTGTGTATATTGATATCTTTCATCACCATATTTTAAAATTTCAAAAGGAATTATTGTCTTAAGAAACCCCTAATTTTTTGTACGACAAAAGTATTTGGACTATAGGCTTCGAATGGTAAAAGCATATCAAGTGGTGCAGATCATACAATTCATACATATTAAACAAGACAAATGCAGATTAAGTGAGATAAGTGAAGATCAAGCGGATCATGCATGAGAGATGCAAATCAAACAATTTATTATAAATTATGATGAATGACAAAATAAGTTCAAAATAAAAATCATATATTCAAACAATTATCGTTTTAGTTGAACAAAATTATCTTTGAAGAACCAACAGATTACTAATATTATATTTTTTGTTAAAAAAATATTGTGTTTTGTCTGTGACTAGATGTTATACTTATAACTTTAAAGACGAAATGCTTATGATTTTAAAATTGACACAAATAGTATTTAGTGTGAATTATATTGTTTGAGCTTATCATTATAAATTATTTATAAAATTAAATAAATATATTTAAAATTAGTATTTGTAGCAAAATCATTTGTTATTAAAAAAAAAAGATTAACACCATCAAATGTTGGCGGGTGAGATCTGCATGTAGATCTCCTATTTTTTTCACCATCGAATGGTAAAAGCAGATCAAACGGTGCATATCAAACGGTTCATGCAGATCAAGTAGGACAAGTGCAGATCAAATGGTACAAGTGTCGATCAAGCGCATCATGCAGGAGAGATGCAGATCCAACAATTTATTAAAAATTATGAAGGATAAAATCAGTTCAAAACTATACATCATATATTCAAACAATAAAAGATTATACCAAAATATCAAAATAAATATCTTAGATATTGTAGGACCAACCGAAATGTTTATTAAATTTTTCATAAGATGTTTATATTTTTTCTATTTTCGTTTTAGTTGATCAAACTTATCTTTGAAGAACCGGTAGATTACTAATATTAAACTCTCTGTTGATATTTATATAGAAAGATTTGTATCCTTTTTGTTGAAAAATATTTGTGTTTTGTCTGTGACTGGATGTCATACTTAAATTTTTTTTTTAAATATGCTTATAGTTTTAAAATTGACCTAAATAGTATTTAGTATGAACTATATTGTTTGAGCTAATCATTATACATTATTTAAAAATCAAATAAATATATTTAAAGTTAGTGTTTGTAGAAAATCAATTATTAGTAAAAAACAGATTAACACCTTCAAATATTAGTGGGTGAGATCTGCATGCAAATTTACCGCTTGAATTGCTTTTATAAACATGAAAAGGTGAATGGTAAAAGCAGTGCGGGAGAACTGCACTTGTCCCGCTCCTCCATTCGAACAAAAAAATATAGAAAATATTGAACTGCATGTGGATCTTCTGGTTGAACTTCTTTTATAAACATAAAAACTAGATGTTGACCCGCTGATATGTTGTGTTTTTGACATATTAAACACATACTTTGCATATCATATTTGTGCTTTCCTGGAGTATTCTTAGTGTGTTTTGAGTTATTTCAGGTGTAGAACGAGTTGAAATGCACCAGAAGGAGCATATGGAAGAAAGAATGAAAAACCAGAGTTTTCCATCGCAGAGCACCCGAACGGAGCAACCCCCTGTTTGCTCCTTCTATCGCGGAGCACCCATGCGGAGCAAACCCCGATTTGCTCCCAAAAAATTATGGAAACTTCTAATTAATTTCGGGATTTGGCCTAATCTTTCTATTTTCTTCTCCTAGCCGCATGTGGTCTTGAGACATATTCTATTCTATTTTTCCTAGATAGAGAACGCTTTTGGGGAGAGAAGAAACTTTAGAACCTTTGGATATTGTGATTTTGATACTTGTAAAGGGAGAAGATCATCTCCCTTGATTTAGAGAAGAATCCTCTGAACCCTATTATATTTTATCTCCAATAATATTCATGTCTTCTTCATCTCTTGACTATGTGTTCTCTATTGTTATGGCTGAGTAGTCAATCTTGTTAGCCTAGGGTTCTAGGGTGTTGATCCACTGAACTGAACATAGATAAGCATCATTCTCGCCTTTGCTCTCCACTGTTCTTATTGCTGATATTGAATTGATCACTTAGTATTTGATTCCAAGTTTAATCTTTTATCATTAATCCTGAATTAGGTTTCTAGATCTGTTGAGAGCAATCATCATATCTCTGGTCAGCGAAAGTAGATATCAGGGTGTGATGTGAGCATATTAGGTCTGTGCGTAATGTTTGCTGTTGAGTATTGGTCCACGCGAGAGCATAGGCACCATAGCTCCTCTGCGAAAGGAGCACACCTGCGAGAGCGGGGTGTTCTAGTTAAGAAATCTGAGTTCTAGGCTGCATTTAAAGAGCTTGAATAATTGTTTGGTTCAGCATGGTTAACACCCAATGAGACACCCTAGGTTGACATCCTTATATCCTGAAATTAAACCCAATTTAATTATTTTTTTCTCACGATTTTCTTCTTTACAACACTTAATCGTTTTAGCTTGAATTTGATCCTATAAAAATAAAGTGTAATATTTGGTCTCTGTGGATTCGATCCTAAAGTGCTACATCGACATACCATTCGATTGTGGTAGTGTGCACATTAGGTTAATTGGTGTGCGTTCGCACATAATATCAATTTGGCGCCGTTGCCGGGGACCAATAATTTTACCTTTATTTTTTGGCAATTTTTCTAGTCTAAAACATCTAACTTGCTCTATCTTTTCTTTGCTTGCAGCTGATGTTCCAGGTGTATGACCAGTAGAAATACTAGAAGCCACACCTCAAGTCCATTAGTCAAGCTCACCAACGAAGATTTATCAAAATTAGAAAGAACCAACAGACAACAACCGAGGCCGACTCACGCCATAATGGGCGATCATGGCGACCAGAATGATCTCACTGCAGCATTGGCTCTGATGCAACAGCAAATGCTCCAGATGCAGCAGACCATTGCCGCACAAGAAGCTGCTCGCAATCAGCAGGAGCAAGCTGCTCAGATTGGTGAGCGAAATCTGCTGCGGAACATCCCTGCTACGTGTTTCGCGATTTCTCCACCACCCTGTGCCAGACAAGACTTCGAGATCAAACCTGCTATGATCAATCTGGTGCAGAGGAAGATGTTCCATGGGCTTCCAGCCGAGATACTTATGGAACACATTGAGAATTTTGAAGAGATCTGTAGCTTCACTCGAGCTAATGGAGTACCTCCTGATTACATCAAGTGTATGATCTTCCCATTCTCTCTAGCGGACAAAGCTTCAAGATGGCTCAAGTCGCTCCCTACATGCTCTCTCACTACATGGGAGCAAGTCAGATCAGCCTTCTTGGGACACTTCTACACGAAGGCTAAAACAACAACTCTCATAAGATTTCTTATTTCAAGCAGCACGCAAATGAGCCATTCAATAATGCGTGGGAGCAATTCAATGACTCTCTTAGGGAGTGCCCTCATCACGGATTTGAGAATGATCACGTTCTAGGAATATTTTATGATGGTGTCGAGTGAGAGATCCGCAATGCTCTCAATGTTGCGAGCAAGGGAGACTTCATGACACAGACCACAGACAGTGCGTTCGAGCTGATAGAGAACATGGCTGCTAGTTCTGCGAACAAAAACCCAGAAACAGATCGTTCCAAGGGAGTGAAAAATGTTGATGGTCATTGGAAAGATGAGCTCACTGCCAAGGTTGATCTGCTCCTCAAGAGCAGTGAGGGGCAGGTGATGTACATGGACGAGGCAACACCAGAAGAGATAGCTAAAGATCTAGCAGTTTCTGAAGGTGGAAAAAGGGGAGAGGATCATCAGGAAGTTCTCTACATCAATGGTCAAGGGTATGTGCAGAACCAGATATACTACCAGAACCAGCGGAGCAACCCTAACCTGCCCTTTTACCGGAGCACCAATGCAGAAAATCCTGGGGATCAAATGCAGCGAAACCAGCAAGGTGCTCCGCAGCAGAGAGATTTCCCTTTGAGTTTCCAAGGCAAGACTTTTGTCTTCAACCAAGCTCAGAACCGATTTCAAAGCCAGAACCAAAATCAGAACCATCAGAATCAGCAGAGCAACCAGCAAAGTGCTCCAGCAAGTTCAGGCGGTGCATAGAGCGAGATGAAGGTTTTAGGGAACATGATGCAGCAACTGCTCCAGAGTCAACAGATACAGGTCAAGGCGTTGAACCAAGCTACTTATGATATCAACACAAGGATGGACAACATGTTCACTGAACTCAACAGGAAATATTACACAGTGAGCAGTCACATACGCCAGATTGACATTGCTCTCGCTCAGACTGCAGAGAGTGTCAAGAGACAGCAGGGGATGCTCCCTGGAAAAACTGATAGAAATAAGGGATTGATATGCAGTGGAATTGAGAAGTGATAGGCAGCTGAATGATCCAACACCAAGGCGATTTACTGCTGCAGAGAAAGCTAAGCAGAAAGAATCAGAGCAACCTGCTGGGGTCGCTCCGACTACTCCGGATCAACCTGCTCAGACTTCTCCATACGAAACAGAGCAACCTACTAGCTCTGCAGAGACTGCTCTCAACGAATCTGCTGAGACTCCACCAGCTCGGGTCTATGTTCCTAAGGTTCCCTACCCAATCCCACCCAGACATCTGAGGGATTCCATTGGTGAAGAGCAGCTGGAATGTTTTAACAGGATTGTGAGAAGGCTTCCCAAAGAACTTGCATTTGAAGATGCTCTGCAGATTCGCCCATTGCTCAAGTTCTTTAACAACTGTAGAGAGACTCAAGAGGATATCAAGATCTTCTATACTAAAGTACTGTCTACACCAGCATTGAAGGTATTGCCTAAGGTTGATGATCCTGGAAAGTTTGTTTTCCCATGTTCCATCGCAGGAACAACCTTCAACGACGCTCTTTGTGACTTTGGTTCTTGTGTTAATCTCGTCTCAAAGGCTATTGTAGACGATTTGGGTATTGCTGGTGTTGAGCGTTCTCAGCTGAGCCTGACGTTTGCAAACTCTTCTAGAGCAGTCCCATATGGAACCATCCGCTGCCTTCATGTCCAAGTAGGGGACTGCGTTGTTCCTGCTGAGTTTCAAGTTGTTGAGATGGATAAAGATCATGAGATGCCTTTGATATTTGGAAGGACATTCATGGCTACTGTTGGAGCAACCATCGATATGCCTAACAAGAGAGTCTGCTTCTCCAACATCAGCAAGAAAGTTTTCTACAAGGCTGTACCCACCAGATATTCCTCATCACACGCCTTTTGCATCTCAGTGTTTGATGTAGAAAAGCTGCAAGTGATTCCAGAGAGAGAGCATGGTGATAAGGTTGAGAGCATGCTGCTCTCTGATGAAAATCCTAGCACTGATCCTACTAAATTCAGAGGGAATTCAAGGGTAAAACAGAAAGTCCAGAAGAAAAGGGTCAAGGGAGATCCTACAATGACTTTGATACCTCTCAAGTGTGATGAGAACTCCATTGAGTATGAGGTGAAGTGCAAGGGTACCTCCAAACCGTTCTCTAAAGTCAGAGCCATTCTCACACATGAGCTGAAGGAGAAAGGAGAAGCTGCTCTTAAAGGGTTGTTGAGCAGGTTTTGAAGCTGAACATGTCTGATTGTGGAGCTTGTTTTGGAATAGGCCCTCCTGCTCAACCAGAATGATCCCTATCACCAAGTCAAGCTAGTGACTTTACTAGTGACTTTAACCAAGCGCTTGGTGGGAGGCAACCCACTGGTGAGTTTAAATTCTTTTTAGAATTTTTCTTTAGTTTTTATTTTGATTTTATTTCACTGAGTTTCAGGTAAAAAAAAAAAAAGATGCCTTTGTTTAACCGACAGAGCACACCCAAGGAGCAAATCGAACCTGCTTTGTCGGGTTGCTCCGCGCCAAATAATTATCAGGTTAATGTGGTTGGCTGCCTCTAGGTTTATTTTCACACCAGAGACGGTGTGAAGTAAGTCTGGGGGAGGCACTTGTGTGATTTGAACTCTATTTGCTACTGTTTTATTTCCAGAGTCTGTCATGTGTATGTTTTTCATTTATTGAGTCAGTCCTAAGATCGAGTCAGTAAATCTTATGTGGGAATCAGGACCTTATTTTATGATGCTTTCTAACCACCTCGTGCTCTAAGTATCTTATTCAGTGACCTTACCAGTGATGAAAGACGTTCACCTGGACCTGGAACACTCCCTGACTTTACATCACCTTGCTCTCCAGAAGATTTCTGCTTGTAGAGGTTATTCTGGAAAGACTTAAACTCCACCTAACTTGAACCTAATATTGACTTAATTCTTCTTGTTATGGGCGTTAGATTAGGGAAACGAGATTACACTCAAGACATCTTAATTTTTTCTATCCATATTGTTGATCCTGAGTGGCTAGCTCATCTTTAGCTAGTTCCCACCATGAACCTTAAAGCATTTGTTTCACCCTCATGCATTATGTTTTTAAGTTTCATATGTGCAGATATGTGCAAAAGGGCTGGAGAGGAAAGGATCAACACTGCTCTCACTCGTTTTGCTCACAGACTACACTTCAGAGCAAAGACATACATGATCCGACAAGAAGAGAGCAACCAGTAGGGGTGATTCGACAAGAAGAGAGCAACCAGTAGGGGTGATCTGACAAGAAGAGAGCAGTCAGTAGGGTGATCCGAGCAGAAAAGATCAAATGGTGAAAGAAGTGCTTAAGTCAGAACCACCAGGGGCACAATATATGTAATTACCTCCTCGTCATCATCATCATCAGAACTCGTCATTTCATTATTCATGTCTTCTTCAAAAAAAAAAAAAAAAGAATCAGTATTATTTATGTTCCAAGAGTTCTAAGAGATAATGAGAAGGAGAAGAGCCGAAACATTGCCCCTGGTAGATCAGAGAAGCAAAGAACTGAAGTGGAAATGAAACAGTGTGTAGAAGGAGTGATCTGAAGGGAAGAGAGCAACCTGTCAAAGAAAAGAGGAACAAGGAGCGATTTGCTCTGCAGAGAAAACGAGTGAGGGTTCGTGGAGATCAATGGATCCATCCTCTCTGGCAATTTTGTGTGATATCTTGTATCCTCTGCAAAGATATGGTAAACCCTAAACACTCGTTAACTCCACTTTAAACACTGAAAAAGCATGTCTCATACCTAGCCCGTTTTCCTTGAATAATGCCTATGACAAGAAGCTCAGACTGATCTTAAGTGAATATAAGGAGTTTTTGTCTGGAAGGTTTGCCTTTTGCAGGTATGAGATATAGAGTATGGAGCTGATTTGAACAGCAGTCAGTGGGGGTTCTGGTAAGGGTGTATCGTCCTAGTATGTCTGCTTATATGGTACAGAGATTTGTGGTTAAAGTATGGTTGCTGAAATGAGAGATTTCCCACACTTTCAAACCTTTCCCACTAATCTGGAACTTGGCATTGTTTGAGGACAAACAAGGATCCAAGTCTGGGGGAATCGATATGTTGTGTTTTTGACATATTACACACATACTTTCCATATCATATTTGTGCTTTCCTGGAGTATTCTTAGTGTGTTTTGAGTTATTTCAGGTGTAGAACGAGTTGGAATGCACCAGAAGGAGCATATGGAAGAAAGAATGCAAAACCAGAGTTTTCCATCGCAGAGCACCCGAACGGAGCAACCCCCTGTTTGCTCCTTCTATCGCGGAGCACCCATGCAGAGCAAACCCCGATTTGCTCCCGAAAAATTATGGAAACTTCTAATTAATTTTGGGATTTGCCCTAATCTTTCTATTTTCTTCTCCCAGCCGCCTGTGGTCTTGAGACATATTATATTTTATTTTTCCTAGACAGAGAACGCTTTTGGGAGAGAAGAAACTTTAGAACCTTTGGATATTGTGATATTGATACTTGTAAAGGGAGAAGATCATCTCTCTTGATTTAGAGAAGAATCATCTGAACCCTATTATATTTTATCTGCAATAATATTCATGTCTTCTTCATCTCTTGACTTTGTGTTCTCTATTGTTATGGCTGAGTAGTCAATCTTGTTAGCCTAGGGTTCTAGGGTCTTGATCCATTGAACTGAACATAGATAAGCATCATTCTCGCCTTTGCTCTCCACTGTTCTTACTGCTGATACTGATTTGATCACTTAGTATTTGATTCCAAGTTTAATCTTTTATCATTAATCCTGAATTAGGTTGCTAGATCTGTTGAGAACAAGCATCACATCCCTGGTCAGCGAAAGTAGATATTAAGGTGTGATGTGAGCATATTAGGTATGTGCTTAATGTTTGCTGTTGAGTATTGGTCCACGCGAGAGCATAGGCACCATTGCTCCTCTGCGAAAGGAGCACACCTGCGAGAGCAGGGTGTTCTAGTTAAGAAATATGAGTTCTAGGCTGCATTTAAAGAGCTTGAATAATTGTTTGGTTCAGCATGGTTAATACCCAATGAGAGACACTAGGTTGACATCCTTATATCCTGAAATTAAACCCAATTTAATTATCTGTTTCTCACGATTTGCTTCTTTACAACACTTAATCGTTTTAGCTTGAATTTTATCCTATAAAAATAAAGTGTAATATTTGGTCTCTGTGGATTCGATCCTAAAGTGCGACATCGATATACCATTCGATTGTGGTAGTGTGCACATTAGGTTAATTGGTGTGCTTTCGCACGTAATATCACTCGCGCCCCCACGCAAGTGTTTGATTTAACTTGCGCTCAACATAAATTCATAAATCGCTGGTTTTATAAAAAAAATCTCATATATAATTTTATATTTTAGAATTTACATATTGAGTAAAATATATTATTTTATAATATAGATGTTTGATAATATTTTTTTATTTTTGCATAATATTGTATTGAGAATTTTATAACTTGATTGTAGTATTCATAGATTAACCTGCTATTTTTTTGTTAATTTATTTTAAAATGAAACAACATACTAAAAATTTTATTTTTATCGTTAATTTTCTATGAATTATTATTAACTTTATGATATTTTTTTTCTTGAAAATTCAATTCTCAAAAAAAAAATATTTGATTAAATTAAATAACATAATACTATATTTTATATTGTTTTATATAATATATATACTATATTATAATTGATATTCCTCTATTATCAATAACACTGTCAGTTTTGGAATTGTAATTAATTCATTTAAATTAATTTTAAATGTAGTAGCATAATCTGTAAATAAAAAATACAAAAAAAGTACTTAATTTATTATAAATGCAATGACTAAATATGTAAAATTAAATGCAATGACTAAATATGTAAAGAAAAGAAAGTATTAAAAGGACACTGCGATTCATATTTCCAAACATACTTCTTTTTAATACTACTATCATTGTTTCTAAACAGTATCAAAAGGTACTTCAATTTTAATAATATAAACTAGATTTTAACCCGTGGTTTAAAAGCGCGGGATTATTTTGATAACGTAATATTAATTGAAAAATACAAATTTATTCTTAATTTCTTCTGTATATAAAATATATTTCAAATAGTGCTACATAATTTCCTTCTTGTCTTGGTATGACATCGTGAACTCTCCATCTGTTATCTTCCACATAATATGGTATACATGAACCCATATTTAAATAGGTGATTATAAGTGATTAAATTACTACCAGAATTAATTGACAACTAAGTCTAAGTTAGTTAATATTTATGTTATATGATTTTGACCAGTTCAATTTCTCTTATACTTACGTGATAAATATTATGCATGTTGATAGATAATCCATTAATACTGTAATTAAAAAAATAGTAACCATTATTCTATCAGTCATTTAATAATATATTTATAAAATATTTTATTTAATTTTCAAATATTATTTTATTTGAAATGTATATAATGTGTAATGTATTATGTAGGAATAATTTTATTTTTAAAGTTGTTGCTATGTTTTAACAATATAGATTCTCATAAATAGATTTGTTAAGATTAGATCATAAAAAATACATTGATGTACAAATTTTTAGGATAATAATTCACGATTAAACACATATGTTTAAATGTATTATTAAAAGATCTATCTTATTAAAACAGAAGATAAAAAGTTTCCAAATATTACAATAAGTGGACATCAGTAAAGCTTTTTAGATATAAAAGTTTTTGTATAAAAGGAGATCTTGATAACAACTTTTTGAATGACTATATAGTTTGAAATGAAATGTTAAAACTATTTTTATAGATGTACGATTGTAAATTTTTGTTATCTATATGTTTGCTTATTTTTATTTAAAGAGTTTTTAAATATGTAAAAAAAAAATCTAGCATATATATAGTTGTGTTTTTCTATATTTTTTATGCAAGCTAGAAATAGATATTTTCGGATTTAAACCATCACCATATAAAATATATTGTAAAATCTAGTATAAAACATCACGACGGTTTATAGATTATGTAATGATCACATTTTTGATTTATAGAGAATATATTTTTTTGTTGGCATCGGTCCGTCTAGTGCACATATGATTCTTAAACATGTCAATTTAGTATGATTATTTAGTTACATTTGCAGGTCGTTGATAAAAATGTCATTAAATATCTTTGTGTAAGATATTTTAATACATAAAATAGAAAGTTGATAAGAGTAATTAGGGGAATATGGTTTCGAAAATCTCCTGCATTAATAGGAATATTAGTTTGATTTGTTCAGAAATAATATTAAAATCTGAATTAAATGTTAATGGCATACAATTGTAAATAACTTAAAAACCAATAGCAAAATTCTGAAAGAGATTCTACTTTAATAGTATAGATGTAAATGGTAAAAGTAGTGCATGAAAACTGTAAATACGGAAGAACTACATTTATTCGCTCTTCCATTTGAACAACAGTTTGCAAACTCGTGCAGTTTGAAAGGTGAAAAATAAGTTATTCGTCCCCTAGCAATCACCGTCCACAATATTTGAAAACCCAGCATTTATGTATTACCAACACTCATTAACTCGTTTTATTTTATTAGTTTATTAACCTTGTCCCTTTCTGTTAAAATATTTTTAAAAATGTAGAGAAAGAAATGACAAATAAGAGACTTTTATGTCATATATAGCTTGAGAATGTCGGTCAAAGAAAATAGTAAAGAACAAAAAAAGAAACAAGATTTTTTAAAAAAGTAATATAATCTTTCTAGAGATGTTAGTATGTAATTCAATCCAATTAATAATCGCATGAACTAATTTTAGGTAACCCAAATAAAAGAAATTATGAACTAATTTTAGGTCTAGATTTTCTTATGTAAACGAAAAGCAGAGAAAAATGACGATATATCTGATTGTGTTGTTGTCTAATGATGATGTGACCATATATTCTGCTGTACCAATACTCGTGAATCCAGGATTGGTGGCTTGACCAGATATGTTTCCCGAATTAATTTAGTTTTGTATCTATCTTATATAGGCCAGTGAGTTTCTTTAGGTCGACAGATATTGCACTATACAACGTAACTTCTCAGGTAGACAAGCTTTATCAGTCAATATTAATTACTAAATATGAATTGCCGGGCACCTACCAGGATGTTTCAAATGCGATTGCCCTTGAGTTTCCACGTAACTCATACGTAAATCACTATGACGCGACTAATCTTGAATCGTGTCAAGAAACAATTAATTAATCTATATTCCAAGGGCATTTTCGACACTTCGTAAACTCAATGATTCAGATTCATAAACCCTATATAAAGGGGTACAACACTTCAACAGATCTAAACAAGAACACAACTCTTTACCAATATCTATAATCTCTCAGTTCCTCTTTCTGACAGCTGAAAATGACAGAAATTCCGTCGTACATGATCGAAAACCCTAAGTTCGAACCTTACAAGCCCAAAAAACGACTTTATTACTCTTCTTCGTTGCTCTCCATTCTCTTATCGATCTTCACTTACGTCTTGATCTTTTACGTTTTCGAAGTATCTCCATCGTCTATCTTCAAAGACACAAAGGTTTTGTTCTTCATCTCTAACACTCTCATCCTTATCATTGCTGCCGATTATGGCGCGTTCACTGATAAGGAGAGACCCGACTTTTACAGTGAATATACTGTGGCTGCGGCAGCGATGAGAAGCCGTGCAGATCATAGCGATTCTCAAGCTCCCATCTTCACATACGGAGAAAACGCTAGACACCAAAACTCTGGACATGCAGAAATCAAGAATCCTAAAGATGTCGATGTCAAGAACTATAAGGAAGAAGAACCGATGATAAAAGATATCGTTTGTGTTTCTTCGCCTCCTGAGAAAATAGTACGGGAGGTGAATGAAGAGAAACCAAGAGACGATGTGGCTATCAAGAAATACAAACCAGTTACAGGTAGTGAGCAAAGTGCTGCTAACAAAGAAGGTTGCAACACAAGAAGCCATGTGTACCGTAGATCTTACGAACGGACTAAATCAGATAAACCCCGACGGGTGAAGACAACCGAAGAAACAAAGGCCAAACGTAAAAATTATCGTCGAAGCGAATCAGATAGCTCGAAATGGATGGTTGTTCCGGAGAAATGGGAGAGTGTTGAAGAAGAATCTGAAGAGTTCTCGAAGATGTCGAACGAGGAGTTGAATCGAAGAGTCGAAGAATTCATACAAAGATTCAATAAACAGATGAGATTACAATCGCGAGTTTCGTCTACATGAATCCTGGATTGCTCATAGTATATAAAGTTAGTAAGAACGAAAAAAAAAAATAGTAAGAACTCTCATCTTCTTTTTGTTGTTAAGAGTTCTTTTGTTTCTCTCTTTTTGTTAATACTTCGTGATCGGATGACCTTTTTGGCAGTCGTCTGTGTAAACTAGACATGAAAAGCATAATAGTTACTGGTATAAATTACATGTAACTATAATTGCTTTTTGTCTATAAAACATTGTAATATCGGTTAAATATGCTACATGTGTGTAGATTTATAAGAAAGAATTATATTTCTTTATCTTATTCATTTCATTGAACACAAGTTAATAAATATAGAGAATCCTGGCTGTGGAAAGAAATATATTTAAATTGTAGAAAATATTAAAATTTAATAGGAACCAGGTCGAAGAGAATGTAAATAGAGACAATATCGTTCAGAATTTTTAAAATACAATTTTGAACATTACCAAGTTCTCTAAATGATGCAAATTAATTAGATGACTTTTATTTTTCAATGGATGTTGTAGAAAAATGTAGGTGATTAATGGATTTTGAGGGGTATTGTCAACAAAGTTTGGGATGATCAATATTTGTATCACTGTCTAACGATCTGTTCACTTTGAACGGGTTAATACTTAATAGTGGGTCATCAAAAAGGTCCATAAAATTTGGTATAATCAAACAATAGTGAATTAAGCTTTAGGAGAAAATGTTTTGTAAAACAGTAGTTTTTTAATTTGTTTTCGGTTCGAATCCCATTAATGAGTCTGCTATAATTATTAAAATACATATCTGTATTCTTTCAAAAAAAAATATACATATCTATAATATTAAAACAAAAGTACTAATGAAGATTATTTGGAAACATAGATAACAATACTAAAAATGAATATGTTTAGAAATATAGATAGCAATTATTAAAAAGAGCTTTAACCAAAATTGTAATTAGTTTAATATACAATTCTGATTATCTTGGCCTGTTTATCTCCTAAACCAACTGGATCAGTTAACTAAATAATATAAAAAATGCCCCAGTAAAATTTATTGCATATTAATATTTACTAAACAACAAATATTTAGTGTTTCAAGATAAAAAAAAACAAAAAATATTTAGTGTTTCAAGAAAAAAACAACAAATATTTCAATATGATAATAAATTATGAAAAATATATGATATGTTTTTCAATTATATACAAATAATTAAATGATTACATTTATATCTTACATCATGATTTGTAAATATAGAACACTTCAATGAAAAATAAATATAAATATATAAAAAATAAAATTAATATCGGTGATACAATTGTATTATAAAATGGTGACACATCTAAAATATATAATGTTCACACGAAAAACATAAATTAATATATATATATATATATATATATATATAAATATATAAATCAATATAAGTATACCTAAATCAATGTATCTATAATTAAAAAATTTGATGCTTTCTGGTAATGTTTGAGAAATAGCCAGTGAGACTTTTAAGGTGTTTTATATGAGATTATGATTACGCAAAGACTTCTAGGCTCTAAACCGATTTTTAAAACACTTTGTAGTAATGATTTGTTTTAACAGGATGATTTCGCGGCTGATGATGATGAGTATGAGGAGAAGTTGAAGAAAGAGGATGTGGCTTTCTTCTTCTTAGCCACGTTGGTTTCTTTAGCTCTGGTTTGATATTTGTTGAAGTTGATCTTTCATTCTTGTGGCTGATCTTGTTTTCTTTACAATCTTGGTGAGCCTACAGATAATGCAGCGAGATTCTATAAATGGTTCACCGAGGTGATTTTTTTTTTTTTTTTTTGGCTCTGCTTGGCTTATTCAGTTTATGTATACTTGTTTCTGAAGTTTTAGACATGTGTGTTACAGGGAAATGACAGAGGAGAATGGCTTAAGAACTTTAAGTATGGAGTTTTTGAGTTAGGAAACAGACAACATGAACATTTTTAATAAGGTTTTTAAATGGAATCTTTTTTATTTCACGCTTACTCTAGTTTTTTCCTTGGCTAATATTCGAATTGTTTTGTAAAGCAGTGTTGCAGGTTTGTTGGAGTTAACGATCTCACATCGGAAAGATATAAGGGACTTAAATACTATGTAAGGGATTTATGCTAATTTACTAATTGTCAATAAATTTTAAATTGGAAGCTCAGGAAACATATATGGTATCAGAGTGGACTAACATCCTTACCCATTTAACTCGGTCTGGAAAGTGGACCAATCATCCCATTAGTTAATGGTCCATAGAAGGTTTCAGTTTCGCCGAGATTGTTAAAAAAAGAATATTGTCTCTGAGAGAGTATGATGGATTGTCGAAATTAATGACTATACCATCATTATCTCGAGAAAAGGTGTTGGAGATAAAAGATCCCATATCGGAAATGTAGTATAGATCAAGGTTGTGAAAGTTGTAGATGACATCCTTGTAGAAAACAAGATTTGATTGTTTCTTTATTCAATCATTCGTCTTGATGTTGGTGTACTGAGTGATAATTTGAATGAAACTGTAGAGGAAGCGCTTAGTTTGCTGGATATGTCACCTGATACTTACTTCTCCCTTCACTCTGATAAAGAAGATGGCACACCAATCAGCAGCTCGCCTCCTCCTACACGAGAGGCATGTCTTTTGAGATTCACATCTTGTTCGAACTCGACTGTTTTTTGTTTTTATTGTTTTTGTTTTTGTTTTTGTTTTATTGCAGTCCACTCTACTTGCTTTGGCTGCTGGAAAAGTTTGTACCAGGATGCTAATCTTGATTTTACATAGTAGAATTTTCTCTGAAAAAGTATATATATAACTGTAATCTTTCAATACTAGGATGAATATTCAAAGTGGGTAGTAGAGAGTCAAAGAAGTCTACTCGAGGTGATAGCAGAGTTTCCTTCAGCCAAGCCGCCACTTGGTGTCTTCTTTGCTGCAGTCGCTCCTAGGTTCTACTCATTATCATCATCATCATCATCCAAGTGAGTACTTCTCTTGACTTGCTCCTTTTGTTTTCAATTAAGACGTATCTGGTACTGATCCATTGTCTTGTTTTCTTGCTTAGGCTTGCTGAAACTAGAATACATGCACTTAGATGCCAACGGGAAGGATCCATAAGGGAGTGTGTTCGACTTGGATGAAGGTAAAACCTATCACACTGTAATCTTTTTTGCCATTTTTATCTAACTTTTTTGCCTTTTTCTTTTTTGTAGTAATTACAGTGTGCTATCCCTTATGAGAAGAGTGAAAACTTTGCTCAGCACCAATATTTGTTAGGCAATCCAACTTCAAGCTCCCTTCTGATTCCAAAGTACCGATCATCATGATCAGTCCAGGGAATGGATTGGCTGGCTCCTTTCAGAGGTTTCCTTCAGGAAAGACTTGCGTTGGTGGAATCTGGTGTTGAACTTGGACCATCAGTTTTATTCTTTAGATGCAGAAACCGTAGAATGGTAATAAACCCAATTCTATCATCATCTGTTTTGTGCAGTTTCTAGAGTGCTAAGCGTTGCCTTCTCTCGTGAAGGACAAAACAAAGAATATGTACAGCACAAGATGATGGACAAGGTATGATGAGCTTTTAATAACCAGATATTTGTGGTGATGCGGAAAGAGACATTCACAGGTCTCTCACACAATACCTCAAGAACAGGTTCGTATGCGATCTCATCACATCACAAAACAGAGTTTGATCTGTTTCATCGGAGTTTGGTTATATGAATCAGACATATTCTTGTTATCTTAACACGAATGAATATTAAAAATAAATGTTCAGTGCAAAAGGAGAACAACAAGTCCACTAAAATAACATTCGTTTGCTTTAGTATAATAATAACGTTTTAAGGACAGAATCAACAGAACAAGTAGTAGCAGCAGCCTAGTGGGCTCAAAGCGGTCGGGAATCACTTGCCGGAGTAATGTAGACCATTATTGACCGACATTTTGGGATCAGGTTTCAGTGGCTGTGGCTGTGGGAACATAGCTTTGTATTGTGGATCTATTTGCCAATGATATGGTGTATTTTGTGACTGCTGCTGCTGGTTCATATTCATATGCATCGGTGGTACTGCTCCATTCATCTGAAACTGTGGTTGTCCTTGTTGCATCATCATATGATATTGTAAAAGTGGATTCAACGTAGGTGGAGGAGGTCGCTTAGCATTGCCATGGTCGAAGGTACCGTTCCCAAACCTTGTTGACCCGAACATTCTCTTTGCCAATGGAAAAGGCTCAACAACTTTTGGTTTGCTGCGTAAACACCCTAACAGAAGATACTTCCTTAGCATCCCTTCCTCCTTCTTTATAGTGGGCCTAGTATTTACTTGCGACGCACGTTCCATTGGTCTTGGATCAGGATTTGAACAAGTGTCATCAGAAGAAGTGTCGTCTTCATCCTCATCGTCATCTTCGTTTTCTTCATCGCTGCTTATGAGATCAACATCACGCATGTAATTCACAGACACAAGCTCTGCTTTCTTTTTACATTTTGTAAGTGTCTGAACGAGAGTCATAGGGTCAACGTCGCCTGTGATTGTCATGAGCCCTTTTTCTTCGTTATACTCCGCTGCTGTCACGCCTGTATATATATATTCATAGGAAACAAAAGTGTTTTTAAAAATAGAAATCTTATATTTTAAGTTTTATATCCTTTTTTTCTTTTCATACCGGAGAGACTCAGTAGCTTTGTCTTTGCGTTGTTTGGGCAACCGGAACAACTATTTAGATCGACTTTTAGTATGCAAGCCTGCAAAAAAAAAAGTTACACAGAGAGTCATAAGCAATTGAAAAAGTGACTCAGAGAGACTAGAAGAAGTGTTACCCGGACGGGTCGGTTTGTGTTGGCCATTAAAGGGGAAGCTTGGTGAGGAAGGAGAAGAAAAACGCTAAACTTACAGTATATTGTAAAGCATCGTTAAACATTTCCATAGACGAAGGAGTTTCCATAATTTGAGTTTTGTGAATATATGATTTTTATATTATAAGATTCTGGTGGATTCTGAAAATCAGAGGGAAGGTCTCAGATCAATTTCGATGAGGAAATCAAGCTACTCAATCATGTTACCTACAATGGAGGCTGCTTGATTCTTTCATTTACCCATTTTGTGTTCTTCTCTACTTTTCATTCACTCGCTTAAGTTCTTTGTTTAAATTAGTCTAAGATTCTCTTGTTCCATCGTCTTCAAACCCGTTTTGATTTGACGTTTCAACCCGATCAAATAGGCTCTTTCGAGAGCTGCGTCATTTAGCTCCGGTGCGTTGGTCGCCTCCTGTTTTAACGTAATCAAACAACTCCCTAGCCGAAATCTCATACGATGTTACGTCATCAACCTCCGTGTCATGGCATCTTTAACTACATTCTGCTCATACAAAACAATCATAACTACATTTAAGACCACGATTGTGTTAGTGTAAGTCAAATAATTGTTCAGAAAAGGTTGAATTCTTTAAAAAAAACTGTCGCAATAGGTTTAATTAATGCCGGAATGAAAGAAAAGAAACTAAGTTTGGTGAGAGTATCAAGAAAAGGTCCATTGGATTTGGACGCTAAATAGTTCCCGAAAACTTATTTCTTGGCTTCTTTCTCTTTATTCAAACATACACACCAAAAATCAATATATAAAAGAGATAGTGGGCATCACCCTGATGGAGTGAAGAAACAAAGATAAAAACAGAGTTAGAAGAAAAACACACAGATTCTTTCTTGATTTCATTCAGACATGAAGGAAGGTGATACACCTTTTCTGTCTGCATCTTCTTCTCCTTGTTAAAAATATAAGGAACAGGTTTTGCTCTTCAAATTCTTCCTGCATGAAAAGCTTGGACCTATTTAGATCCTAAGAGTGAAACGCTTTCTCTAATCACTCATCCTATCTACTTTAGCTGCCGAACACAGGATCGTAGATATCAGAAACAAATATTCAAAGTCAGATAACGTCATGGGAGGTGACTCAGAAATGTAAGCATCTACATCTCCTGCAATATGGAAGTATTCAATAGTCCACTAGTTGTGGTTGGTATGTAGTTATATCGTTTCCTCTTTATGTGGAAACCGTAGAAGACTATTAGAAGTCCTAAATAGATTTCACAAAACATTATTTTCAGGCTTCGAATAAAGGAGTAATTGACAATTCATATATTATCAGCGAAAACTAAAGAAGGAAAAAAAACAGGTTAGACAAAGCTTTAAATGTTTCAATTTTTCTTAATTATAACAGAGCAGATGGTCCTAGTTTATCTCTACCAGTGGTAGACAATTTGTTTACGCTTGGGGGCAAAACTCATATCAGGAGTATATGAATGAAAACAAATTGTATCCATCTTTAATATTGTACACAAAATATTTTACATTACGAAACGTGAAAAGAGCTTATTTGTAGAATATATGTTTTACTTGGTAAAATCAAATAAATTTAATTTAATGTTTTAACATTGACTTATTAATATTCTATAAGAAATATTACACTGAAGACCCTATAAAACATAATTTTACATATTTCAATAATAATTACACCATTCTAAATAACTTTATGTAAAATCATGTCTATCAATTTTACTTACACAATAATTAAATTATTTATAAAAAGAATTTACATTATCTGCGTAATTGTTATAATCATTTTCAGAATTCGAGCTTCATATCTTTTGTAGAATCATGAGGAAACAATTAATCTAATCACTTAAATAAGGCCCTTTCACATAAACATATCTCAGGCATGATGGTGAAATATTAAGATAACAGTTGCATCTCTAGAAAAAAACATACATTATTAATTTTTTTTTTAAATCATACGATATAAGTTTTGTTTTTACGACATCCTCTATATATTATTTGGGGATCATTTAAAAAATTGTAACCTTAAGTTTGTATTAATTAAAATAACTCCAATCTTATGTGACATATCTCTTTACCTTATAAATGCTATTTAACACAATTCTGGAGCACCTTACATATGTCATAGTTTAAACATATATTTACTAGAAAGATGTTGGTCACATGTCTTATATTAATATTAAAAAAATTATTATTCATTCTTTCCTTAAATAAAAACTATGAAATTACCTAGTGTAATTAAAAGATATATGACAACTAATAATTTCAGTATAAAGATTTGCTAACAATTTGTATACCCTCTACCATTTTTGTTTAAATATTTGTTATTAAAATAAATTACACAAATACGTTGTTTATATAATAAAAAAAATTATATTTTTTCGTATATATTTTATTTTGAATTTTTTAAAACATGTATAAATTACTAAACTGTTAAAAGTCTCAAATAATATTTTCATGATCAATTGTTTAAAATTTTATTATAATAAGATACACATAATTATAAATACATGAGTAAAAAGTCTTATTTATATGTTTATATTAATACATATATATATAATTTAAATTAAGTTCCATGCCATATAAAAATATATATTTATATTTTGATATTTTCATTGAAAAAATATTAAGAATTTAATATTTTAATTTTAAAATTTGCATTCAGTTTAATAGTTCAAAATTTTGTTATAAACTATATTGATAATCATAAAACCATATAATGAGAAAATTCCTTAACTAAACATCCATATTAAAAATATATATTATAGATATTAAGTTTAATTGTATCTTATACACGATGGATAAAATTTATTGTTTGGTTAATTTACCATAAAATAATTGGTAATAAATAAGAGTGATCGTTTGATTTAAATGCACATGCCAAATTATTTATATACATAATAGTGATTGAGTTCTAAGTTGTAAATAAAATGTTTATCCTCAGCAGATCCCCTATATATATATTAATTGAGGATCATTTGAAAAGTTATAACCTTACGTTTGTACTAATTAAAAAAAACTAAATAACATATCATACTTTTGGTGGTTCATCTTATGTGGCAGGTCGCTATGCCTTTTAAATTCTGTTTAGAAGAATTTTATAGCATCTTATATAAAGCATAGCTATAAAACAAGGTTCGTTGATCTCAGATAAGATATATCAAACTAAATCTCTTATATATTATTTTCTTAAATAAAACCTACGGAATTACCTAATGTGATTAAGATATATATGAGTATTAATAATTTTAAATAATAAAGATTTGTTAATAATCTGTATACTTTATAGCATTTTGTTTAATTTTTATTATTAAAATTAATTACACAATTACACTAATCATATAATAAAAATTTAGATTTTCTTATATATGATGTATTTTGAGATTTTCAAAACGAGTATAAATTACTAAAACTGTTAAAAATCTCGCATAAACTTTTGTGATCAAGGTCTAAATTTTTTTTTTATAATAAGTTACAATGATTATAAAGTCATATGAATAAATAATTTTATTTTAATGGGTGTTTATGCTAATATATATATATATATATATATATATATATATATATATATATATATATATCTCATATCATATGAATACATAATTTTATTTTAAACATAATTATAATTTAAAATTAACTTTTTTTAAAAAAAATTATTTTTGTTTAAAATATAACTTTCTGATATTGTTATACAAATAAATAAAATATATTAAATTAGTTTGAAATTTTATATATTCTAAATAAAAATAATCTACCAATTGATTCTTAAGAAAGCATTAGAGAACTTGATAATGCTTTACCAATTAAGTCATGTGAACTTCGTTTATTTTCCATCACTCGAACACTGAAAAGTGAAAAGATATATAAACCGGACCCATTAAATTCTAAATTTTGATCTACAGTTTTAATTACAATTGTTTCTGAACCTACGTATAGATAATTATATCAAAATTCCAAATACATATAAACACAATTATATATAAATTTTCAATTTGTAAATATTAAAATTTAATATTTTAATCATATATACCCATCATGCGCAAGACGCTGGTCTTATCCTAGTAAGTTAATAAACGGTAATGTTATTACTTATCACTTGAAACATCCATCTATAAGGAATACAAAATTTGCTACTATCATGTAAATTATTATAAAAAGAAAATGGAAGTAAAACTCGGGCGAGCTAGCTCAACTGGTAACACCTTAGGCAATTGTCTAAGAAGTCACGAGTTTGAGTCTCGAGCGGGGAGAAGTGTCCAGGGCCGTAAAAGGTACATACATAGGTTAGTTCCGGGTCTGGGGGAACTAAGACCGAAAGCCTGAACCCATCCTAGTTTAAAAAAAATAATAATAATAATAAAAGTGGAAGTAATACCTAGAAATGAAAGCGGTGAATCTCCGTACGAAGTTCCCGGGGAAAGGTACAGACGGGAAACATGCTACGCCGTGTTTCCGGTGAATCGTTAACAATGTAAGTCAACAAACTAAGACGATACGTTAAGTGTGTGAATGCACACTTTCTTGTGCTTTGAAGCTAAGGTATTACTCCAATTACGTTGCCTTGCATTTGAGGTTTTCTAAAATTATGATCACTTCAAAATACTCAAATAGGTATGAGTGAATTACGTAGAAGAAAAAATGTAAATTTTAGGTATATGTGTTAGAATTGTTATTTAATATAGCAATATCGGTATTTGCACCAAAAAGAAAACTATATTGGTAGAACAGTAGAAGTATATGCTAACACGTTTACTATATAGAAATATATATATATATATATATATATATATATATATATATATATATATATATATAGTGTTTCCGGTCTAGTTATCCAGACCATTTCAAGTTGTTTGAGTAGTAGATTAGTTATTTGATGTAAAAAAAAAAAATATATATATATATATAGTGCACCAATCAAATATGTTTATAAATCTATTAATGAGGGCCTCATTAATGACAGGGAATTGCAAATGAATTCCTGTAATTAAATATTTTGATTATTGAGTGTAGTAGATATGATCTGGCGAATCTAGCCAACCAGTTATTTTATTGCATTTTCCTAGTCCAGAAGATATGATTTCACAGTGAGAGTTTTATCAATTAACTAAGACTAGATCTCGACCCGCACAACCGTGCGGGTATTTTAATACGAAAATATTTGAAATTATATAATACTCACTCCATTTTAAATAGATGATGTTTTATAAGATTTATTTTATTTCAAAATATAAGATGTTTTGAGATTTTAAGGTATATTTTGAGGTTTTAAAGTTATCTTTAACTTTATTGGAAACTGTTCAACCGATA